>OZ014520.1:336241407-336500210 GCA_963966055.1 Lathyrus aphaca | reverse complement strand
CCTTTCATCCTTTTAGTGATTCATTTTTATTTTTTATTTTATAAAATTTTGATAAATTTTGGCCTAAAGTTATGGTGCCTTTGCCGCCACAAAGGCAGCAAAGCCCAACCCCTAACACCACCATCACCCCTATTTCTCTCTCCAGACAACACCCCATTACCCATCGATCTTATTCCTCCTCAATCACCATGTTTCTATCACCATAATTCTCTTCCTCCTCTTGTTCATCCCAAGTCTCTTCCCAAGAAGATGGTGAAACCATGTTTCCCCTGTTTGTCCCTGAAGAAGGTCTCAACGGACCAAAAGGATCCTCACGTAACTGTAACCGATATCGCTTCCCATCAATTTCAACCACCAGCGACTCTTGAAGTTTGAAACCCGCATCAACTCTAATTAACATTCTACCAATGTCCATCAATTTACCGTTGAACGTATCGTCGTTGGAGCACCCATATTCCCCGAAGCTATTAGCGAGAAGTTCAAGGAATTCAAAGCTCCAACCATGACAAGGAAGACCGTAAATTCTAATCCACATAACGAACTTATCATCCACATATGATTCCTTCCAACGACTTATCTCCGTGAACCACTCCCACCACCACGTCGAACCCTCCGCTATTAAATCTTCCACTGCCCATTCTTCCATATTTTCAAGTAAACACAGGTTTGAACCAATCGGAGTGATCTTAACGGAGAATACTCCCTCCATTTCGAAATAATTGTGTACCGTGTATTCCATGCCATGAGAAACCGTTTTCCCTACAAAACATTTGTTTAACCTTAGAATATCCTCCTCCTTAGATTTGTAATTGAAGCTAATCGCCTCCACTTCCTCCGATTTGTTTCTCAGCAAGTCAGCGTAAGTTCTATTACCAAACTCCAAATTCTCGGCTGATAATGTGCGGAACCCTTCATCAACCTTAATCGTCTCTTTATTATCTTTTCGTATCACCCTATTGTTGTTTACCTTCCCTCCAGCGAAACCACTATCGAATCTTGGCGGGTTTGCATGAATTTTCTTCCCATCGATAGTGACATTGTCTAGTTTGACTCCCAAAATCCTACAATCCTCCACATCTTTGAACCTTACAAACCCGAAACGTTTACCGTATTTATTCCTCCTAGAGAAATCAATACTTCCACTACACTCCCAATACACCCAAATAACACATGGATGTCTCTAGCTTTCATTCGATCAGGAAATTCGAAAAAGAAGAACGTGATGAGTTCATAATCCGGTTTACCGTTTGAAGCCCCTCCATAAGGGAATACACATCCTATTTTACCTGCTGTGAATATTTCCGTGTTCCTCCTACTAACCACTCTAGTCCAAGCCATTTTTGTTTTTCTTTAATTTACTTTCACGTGCGTAAAAACTTTATTTATTTATTTTATTTTCCTAACAGACCAGTTCTTTATTTTTTAACAAATTAAACTCAATATATTACTATTTGTTACTTTTCTTTCTCTAATTTTTCTAAAATTATTTATATCTTATGTCATTCTTGAATGAACAGTTTTGTATATTCATACATAATTTTTTTTATGTAAAAGTAATTATAATTCTTAATTTATATAAATGAATTACAATAGTTTATAACTTAAGTCATATGGGAGTGGCCAAGTAGGCTAAACTATATGTTCAATGATTTAAAATAAAAAAAATTTCGTCTTTTGTTATACTTCGTTTTAAAAAAATATTTTGTACCACAATTAAGTCATTTTATGATATCAATAAATCATTAATGTTATTTTTTTATTATATCTTTAAATATTTATTATTCTTTCATTTAAATTATGAAAATTTATCTTTTCAATATTATTAATAAAAAATAATTTTATAAAATATTTTTTAATTTCTCTTTTTCATATTATAATTATTATATTTTTTAATTTGTGTGAAAAGTAAAAAATAATTTATAATAAAAAATAGAGGGAGTATAAGTACTAGTTTTTTTTTTTCAACTTGAAGTCAATGGTGGGGTTTTATTGGATCATGTGTTGCACACAGTTTTTTTGCCGGTGGTTGCTCACTTTTGAAGTCTCTAGTTTTATGAATTTGTCTAAATAAATAAATATTCAAACTTTGAATTTTCCTTCAACTATTAAAAAACAGTTATGGCTCAAATTAAAGGCCAACTCTCGTTACAAATTGTGTGGTTCATGAATTTCTTCGTGTTATATTTCCTACCTTTCATTTAACATCGAAGTCAAATGTATTTTGTGAACATTAATAAAAAATAATTGTATGCATGTGAATCTTGGAGAAATAGAGACTAGTTGCAGCAATTTGGGTTAATGTTTCCTATCGGTTATTTCATGCATGAGTTTGAATATTAATTCTTAGGGTTATTTGTTGAGTATGTAAATAGCATTAATTAGCATGATACTGGTGAGTCATGTATTTTTCAAATTTTCTGGTTATTTAAATTTCATCTTCAATATAACTAACTACTTTACTGGACGAGTGAGTCCATGAAATTATAAGGTTAAAGTATTACGAGCCATCTGATTTTAATTGGATGGTTTTATTTTATAATTCAAAGAATATTAATTAAATAAGAACCAATCACGAGCCATCTGATTTTAATTGGATGGTTTTATTTTATAATTCAAAGAATATTAATTAAATAAGAACCATTGATTTAAGAGTTAAATATGTTTTTGTTCCTTATAAAATTATAAAATTTTATTTTTGGTCTCTAAAAAAAATAATGTGTTTTGGTCATATAAAATAATTATGTACATAGTTTTAGTTTCTATTGTTAAACCAATGTATATTTTTGAATGATTATTTTACAAATATATTTAGAACGTTCTAAAAAGTTCTTCGGACAAAAAGAAACTTATAATTTGATTCATAAGTCGAGATTTTAATTACTTTTATAATTATCTTTTAAAATTAAAAAAATTCTTATTTAATTCTTCTCATTTTAAAAAATTATATAATTTGGTAAAGATGTTAGCAAATCTGGTAACTGACTTGTTTATTAGAATGAAATACTGCTATATAAATAGCTTACAAAAGAGAAAACTGAACTGAACGCTTCCTAAGAAGTAGGGCCACTAAGTCATACTAGACCCCCTACAATTTAGGCATAATAAAATAAACAACCAGCATGATCTCACGATCAGTAGAGACTAATTCAATAACATATAACAAATAACAATTGAAATTCTGGGATCAGATACGTGATGTCGAATGAGATGTTTAAACACTTGAAGACTTAAACAAAACTTAAAGTGCAGGTAATTTAAACAACACAGGAAATTATTAACCCAGTTCAGTGTATCTCCACACTTACATCTGGGGGCTACCAAGCCAGGAAGGAAATCCAATATAAGTAATATTAATTTTGGACTTAAACCACTCAGTTTAATCATTCACTTAATAACTACCCAAGGCAATTTCTACCTAAGACACAACTTAGATATGAGTACCAACTCACTCCCCCTCAATCACACAGTGATATGTTACAATGTTTAATGAAATTGAAGTCACACTTCAAACACAACAGCTGGATTTTACTTCACAGTTTTAATCAAGACACAATACACTTTTGCTTAAAAGCTCATAAAGTGATACACATATAAAACTTGCTATTAAACACAAACACCCTATTTAGTCTTCTTAATTTCGTACACTATTCTGAGAGTTTCTGTTGCTTAAATAGATGCTTGGATTTTGGGCTTTCTGTAGGTTATCCAATCCTGATACGCATGCTGTCATCACCTTGAATTAGGGTTTGTTACTTCCTTGATTCTAGGTGAGATAGTTCTTCTGTTATACTGAAATCATATAACTAATCTCCCTACAGATGCGCCTTATATTGTTTATCCATTCACAATTTATTCCAGATAACTTCCCTGAATTTACTCAGTTCTGTTATGCATTATTTAATTCTGGTAGCAGGTTTGAGATGTCACAACATCTGGTGAGACATCCTGAAATCTGAACTTACTTCATTAACTTATACAATGTCACAACATCTGGTGTGACATCCTGAATTAAGTTCATTAACTTATACTCTGTTTGATAATGTCACAACATCTGGTGTGACATCCTGAACTAAGTTCAACACTTCTTGTTGGTCAAAAATTCTACCAATTCTAAACATCTACAAACTCCCCCTTTGGCTAATTTTTGGCTAACACAATCTTCTGGTTTTATCAGAGTGCAGCAGAGTTTCATTTATCAGAGTGCAGTAGAGTTCTTTTCTGTTTTAATCATATGAGAGTTTGCTCCCCCTCAAACCTGTATGTATTCTGACTTGTTCAACAGAATTAAAAAAACTACTTAGTTCAGAAACATATATTAAACAGACAAATAGCTTGTTCATTAATCATGTTGCAGCAGACATTGTTGTTGTTGTTACTTCTCTTCTTCCCCTTGTTAGACAGAAATTGGGGCCAAATTACATAAGCAGAGAGAAATACAAAATTACAAAACCAAAATACAATTCTGAAGCAGACAGTACACATTCCTCACACACATTTTCACTCAGAGTCTTCATATTCAGTATCTTCTTCTTCTTCAGATTCATCATCAGAGTCATCATCAGTTTTAGCAGCCTTTTGAGCACTCTCTTCCATCTCCAGCCTTTGAATAATTTCCTCAAGCTTTTGCTTCCTGGCATCCAGCTCTTTGCAAGTGCTCTTCAGTTCTGCAATCAAGGCAGCTTTGGATATAGGAGACTTTGCTTTTGAAGGTCCAGCAGATGTCCCACTGGGAGCTTCAACATCAGCAACATGATGGCTCAAGAATAATTTATAGTGAAAGGCCAGAGGACTTTCTCTTTTGCAAATTGAATCCTTCTCAGTAAGGATACCTAGATACTGGCTGAGGATGATTCCACATAGCAGAGATAGAAAGACAATAGGAAGCTTTGTTGCTGATGTTCCTGCATGCTTCAGTGTTTGATCAAATATGTAAGCCCCAAAGTCCAGCTTTGTTTGGGTACCCACAACATAAATGAATCTTCCCAATCCAGTTGCTATTGAAGAGGTATGGTTGGTAGGGACCCAGTTGACAGTACCAATCCTATGCAGCATTGCATACTTCCTTGTTAGCAAGCTAACAGAAAGTTTGCCCTTGACTGGCCAAGTTTTGACCTGATTAACAGTGATGACCTTGCAAATTTGGTTGTCAGTCTTCCCCAGCTCATTAGGCCCATCAGATTCTCTCCCTAGGTAATGATTGATAACCCTAGGAGAGAATTCCACACATCTCCCTCTTACATAGACTTTTCTGAATTCTCCTGACTTTCCATCAGCATAGTCTTCTTGCAGGTTGACAATGAACTCCTTGACTAGCAGCTCATAGCAGGGTGAAAAGTTTGAAACTGTTTTGAATAACCCAGCAGAAGATATTAGGTCTATTACCTCAGTGCACTCAAGTGCATTGCTGCCCAGTTCTCTTTCAAGTGCCACCCTTCTTTGGTATACATATTTCCATCTGCTCACACTTGACACATGATGGAATGACACATTGTCCAGAGGAGCTTCTGGAACAGCAGAGGTAGACCTTGAAGGTGCTGGTTTCTTCTTTGGTTGGGATGTTGGGACATCCTCTTCAACATCTGAATCTGGTGGAGTTACAACTTTCCTCTTTTGTGTATTCACCTTGCTCCATTGTTTAGTAGGTCCAAATACCACTTTGGCCTTGTATTTCTTTGGAGTAGGCTGTTTCTTTTCAGGAGTTGCATGTCCTGCAGTCTTCTTTTCCTTCCTAGCCCTAAGCCTTTTGGCTATGCTAGGGTCCACAAATGTAATGATCTATGTGTCAGAGTCACCATCTATGGCTTCAACAGGAGGAGGTTGGGAAGTCTCCTCTTCAGCAGGAGGATCAACAGAAGCTTGGTCATCAGTGGCTTCATTATTATCATCAGTTGAGGCCTTGTGCTGGTCCTCAGATGTTTCAACATCTATTGGGTCATCCTGTTGAACAGGAGTGTTCTCTTCAGCTTGATTGCTCTGTTCCTCTTGTGGAGTAGGCATGGTGTTCAGGGGAACAGATACCCCACGCACTACTCTTTGCTCAGACAAAATCCTATTAACAAGATGCTTGATGGAAGCATCCACATATTCAGAGGCTTTGGGGTGGTGTTTGAGAATGATGGAATCCCTTTGCTTTTGATGAACACAGGTTCCTTTGCTCTTCTCACATTTGGAGTTCTAGGCTTTTGAGCAAGAGGAACACTTCCTCTGATTTCGTCCATGGGAGTAGTATCCATTGGAACCATGGAGATTGGGGTTGCATGCACCACATCTTCTTGATTGAGATTTTCATCCATGATGTTAGGGTTTTGATGTTGAGACATTTTCGAATGTGGTGAAAGAAGAGTTTAGGGTTGATTGATTTTGATGAGCTCAGAAAAACAGCTTTAGCATGCAATTTGTTTTGAGAAGATAATGAGGAGATGAAGAGCTGAGAGCAAGCTGGAGCTTTTATAAAAGCCGTTACTTGGAGAATTTTAAAGAGTAGAATACACAGAGTTTTTGACCAGACTGGTGTTGCCATCTGGTGATCATGCCACACGATGTCATAAGACATGTTGACACTTCTCCATAACTACTATATTTCACATAAGCAGATTCCCAATTTACCCCTTAGGTTTTCAAATTGGGTAGCATCCAAAGCTTTAGTAAATATATCAGCCAATTGCAGATCTGTGGCTACATGTTCTAATGAGATCACCTTCTCTTCCACAAGATCTCTGATGAAATGATGCCTGATATCAATGTGCTTGGTCCTGCTGTGTTGGATAGGATTCTTTGATATGTTAATAGCACTTAAATTGTCACAGTACAATGTCATGACATCTTGTGGGACATTGTATTCTGTGAGCATTTGCTTCATCCAAACCAACTGTGAACAACTGCTACCAACTGCAATATATTCAGCTTCAGCAGTGGATAAGGATACACAATTTTGTTTCTTACTGAACCAAGAAATCAAATTGTTTCCTAGAAAGAAGCATCCTCCTGATGTGCTTTTTCTATCATCAGCACTTCCAGCCCAATCAGCATCACAAAAGCCAGTGAGAATTGGTTCACATCCATGGGAGTACATTATGCCATAGTCACAAGTACCATTGACATATTTCAGAATTCTCTTAACCTGGTTTAGATGACTAACTTTTGGATCAGCTTGATATCTTGCACATACACCTACTGCAAAGGCTATATCTGGTCTGCTAGCAGTCAGATATAATAGGCTTCCAATCATGCTTCTGTATAAGCTTTGGTCCACCTTCTCACCCTTGTCATCCTTTGTCAACTTTAAATGAGTGGGGGCAGGTGTTCTTTTGTGACTTGCACTGTCCATCCCAAACTTCTTGACAATGTTCTTTGCATACTTGCTCTGGGATATGAACATGGAGTCTTCCATCTGCTTGATTTGCAGTCCAAGAAAGTAGGTTAGTTCTCCTACTAGGCTCATCTCAAATTCAGATTCCATTTGAGTGACAAAATGTTTAACCATCCTGTCTGACATCCCACCAAAGACTATGTCATCTACATATATTTGAGCAATCATGACATTTCCTTCTTCATCCTTCACAAACAAGGTTTTGTCTATTCCACCTTTCCTATATCCTTGTTTTGTGAGAAAAGTAGTCAGCCTTTCATACCATGCTCTTGGAGCTTGCTTCAGTCCATAAAGAGCCTTCCTTAGTTTGTATACATGATTTGGACAGCTTGGATCAACAAATCCCTTAGGCTGTTCCACATATACCTCTTCATTAAGATACCCATTTAGAAAGGCACTTTTAACATCCATTTGAAATAGCTTGAACTTCAGGATACAAGCAATTCCTAAAAGTAGTCCGATTGATTCAAGCCTTGCTACTGGTGCAAAGGTTTCATCAAAGTCTACTCCCTCAATTTGTGTGTATCCTTGAGCTACAAGTCTAGTCTTGTTCTTTGTAACAACTCCCTGCTCATTTGACTTGTTCTTATACACCCATTTAGTGCCAATCACATTTATGTCATCAGGTCTAGGAACAAGATCCCACACTTCATTCCTTGTGAACTGGCCTAATTCTTCTTGCATAGCACAAATCCAGTACTCATCATTAAGAGCTTCCTTGATGTTTTTAGGTTTTATTTTTGAAACAAAACAAGAACCTGAAATCACCTCTCTTGATCTAGTGATTACACCACTGTTGGGATCACCAATTATCAGATCTTTAGGATGATCCTTCTGGATTCTGATGGAGGGAGGTTTGCTGGATTGTTCTGTCCTTGTCTTAGTTAGAGTGAAGTCAGGATTATCACTCTTTATTTCAACTTCAGTCTGACTGTCAGCAGATGTTCCAACATCATCTGCAACATCTGCAGGGGCATCATCAATGATCACATTTATTGACTCCATTATAACCTTGGTTCTGGAGTTAAATACTTTATAGGCTCTGCTATTTATGGAGTATCCAAGGAAAATCCCTTCATCACTTTTAGGATCCATCTTTCTTCTTTGATCCCTATCAGCCAGAATGTAACAATTACTTCCAAACACATGGAAGTACTTGACTGTAGGTTTTCTGCCCTTCCAGACTTCATAAATGGTGGACAAGGTTCCTTTCCTTAGAGTGACTCTATTATGAATGTAACAAGCAGTGTTCATAGCTTCAGCCCAGAAGTACAATGGTAACTTTTTAGCATGGATCATAGCTCTTGCTGACTCTTGGATAGTTCTGTTCTTTCTCTCAACAATCCCATTTTGTTGAGGGGTGATAGGAGAAGAATACTCATGATTTATTCCTTCTGAAGAACAGAAATCTGAGAATTTTTTATTCTCAAACTCCTTTCCATGGTCACTTCTTATTCTGACCACACAGCTTGCTTTTTCTCTTTGTATTCTTTGGCACAAATCTTTGAATACATCAAACACATCAGACTTTTCTTTGATGAAATTTATCCATGTATATCTTGAAAAGTCATCAACAACTACATAGGCATACCTTTTTCCTCCAAGGCTCTCAACCTGCATTGGTTAAGATCCATATGCAATAATTCCAAAACTTTGGAAGTTGTCAGATGTTGGAGCTTTGGATGGGACATCTTGGTTTGCTTTCCTATTTGACATTCACCACATACTTTGCCTTCATCAATCTTCAGTTTTGGAATACCTCTTACAACCTCCATAGATATGATTTTCTTTATACCTCTAAGATGAAAATGACCCAGTCTTTGGTGCCATAGCTTCACTTCTTCTTCTTTGGCTAAGGAGCAAGTTGAAGTGAGACTAAAATCTTGAGGTTCCCACATGTAACAGTTATCTTTAGATCTGGCTCCTCTCATGACAACCTTCTGTTCTTTATCAGACACTATGCATTCAGTTTTGGTAAAGTTTACACTGTAACCTTGATCACATAATTGACTTATGCTGATCAAGTTAGCAGTCAATCCTTTTACCAGCAGCACATTATCTAGTCTTGGTACATCTGGGCAGTCCAAGGTCCCAACTCCCTTGATTTCTCCTTTAGCTCCATCTCCAAAGGTTACATATTTGGATGAATGTGACTTTAAGTTTACCAGCAGATTTTTCAATCCAGTCATGTGCCTTGAGAATCCACTGTCAAAGTACCAGTCTTCTTTAGCTGATACTCTGAGAGATGTATGAGCTATATATGCAACACCCTTCTTTGACCATTTTTGCTTGTTGTGAGGTTTCCTTTGATGCCTCTCCCCTGTGTAGTGTCCATCTTTAGAGCTCCAAGGTTGTTTGTTGAACTTGTTCTTGGGCATGTAGCTTTGATCAGCATGAAGACTAGCTTTAGGTACCCATACTTTCTTGATGACCTCTGTCTTCTGCTTAGGGGATTGTTGATATCTTTGATTTTGATGTCCATGCAACACTTTCTTGATGACCTCTATCTTCTGCTTAGGGGGTTACTGATGCTTCTGATTTGGATATCCATGCAACTTGTAACAATAAGGTTTGATGTGACCAAACCTTCCACAATGATGACATCTCCATCTTTGATACTTCTTTTTCATCATGTTCTTTTTATGATGTTGGGACATCTGTTGGGACATCTTGTTTGACTTTATGGGATTTGAAGTAGTTTTGATGGTGCTAGCCTCAACCTTTTGAGCTTTGTTAAATCCCAGTCCAGTTCTATCCCCTAAATGCTTATTGTTGTTGAGAATGACATCCAGTGTGTTTGAGCTGTTGTTCAGCATTCTAACAGATTTGGACATATGCTCCAACTTGGAGTTGAGAAGGCTTACTTCACTTTTCAAAGTGTCAATGATCTCTAGATTACTTGTTTTTTCAGCCTTTAATGCCTCAATCTGCTTCTTCTGCTTTATATTCTCCATGCATACTTCAGTTCTCCTTTTACACAACATCTTGTATGATTCTTCAAGCTCTTCAAAAGTCAGCTCCTCATCACTGGATCCACTTTCAGATTCACATACTCCAGCTAGAGCAGTGATGTGCTTTGCTGATTCTTCTTCTGAATCACATCCAGAGTCTTCATTAGACCAGGTCACAGAGAGACCTTTCTTCTGCTTCTTTAGATAGGTAGGGCATTCATTTCTGATGTGTCCATATCCTTCACATCAATGACATTTTATCCATTTTTCTTGGTTGGTCTTCTCATCATAATTTGTCCTTCTATCATAAGGTCTTTTATTCTCAGAAGAGTTTGAGTTTCTTCCACTTGGTCTGGACCTGCTATCCATCCTTTTGAGAATTTTGTTGAATTGTCTTCCAAGCATAGCAATTGTTTCTGATAAATTTTCTTCAGGGTCTGCTTCATGATTTTCTTCTTCTTTATCAATATTTGACACCAAGGCTATGCTTTTGTTCTTCTTTACAATTGTATCATTCATTCCCATCTCAAATGTTTGAAGGGAACCAATGAGCTATTCAACCTTCATTGTGCATATGTCTTGTGCTTCTTCTATTGTTGTAACCTTCATGTCAAATCTTTTTGGTAAAGATCTGAGAATCTTTCTTACCAGCTTTTCATCACTCATCTTCTCTCTCAAAGCACCAGAAGTATTAGCTATTTCCAAGATGTTCATGTAAAACTCATGAATTGTCTCATCTTCCTTCATTCTCAAGTGTTCAAACTTGGTGGTGAGAAGTTGAAGTCTTGACATCTTCACCTTTGATGTTCCTTCATGAGTTGTCTTGAGAGTGTCCCAAACATCTTTGGCCAGCTCACAGTGATGCACAAGTCTGAATATGTTCCTATCAATGCCATTGAATAAGGCATTTAAGGCCTTGGAATTTCCAAGTGCTGAATCTTCTTCCTCCTTGCTCCATTCTTCTTCAGGTTTCAACACTTTTGCCCCATCCTTGTTGTCTTGGACAGGGTGCTCCCATCCTTTGTTGACTGCTTTCCAAGCCCTACTGTCAAGTGATTTTAAGAATGCTACCATTCTTGGCTTCCAGTAGTCATAGTTGGATCCATCCAATATAGGTGGTCTATTTACAGATCCTACATCTCTGTCCATGTTCCCAAAATTTGCAGTCCCTAGATCTCACCCAGTTAAACAGGCTGGGTGCCTGCTCTGATGCCAATTGAAATTCTGGGATCAGATACGTGATGTCGAATGAGATGTTTAAACACTTGAAGACTTAAACAAAACTTAAAGTGCAGGTAATTTAAACAACACAGGAAATTGTTAACCTAGTTTAGTGTATCTCCACACTTACATCTGGGGGCTACCAAGCCAGGAAGGAAATCCAATATAAGTAATATTAATTCTGGACTTAAACCACTCAGTTTAATCCTTCACTTAATAACTACCCAAGGCAATTTCTACCTAAGACACAACTTAGATATGAGTACCAACTCACTCCCCCTCAATCACACAGTGATATGTTACAATGTTTAATGAAATTGAAGTCACACTTCAAACACAACAGCTTGATTTTACTTCACAGTTTCAATCAAGACACAATACACTTTTGCTTAAAAGCTCATAAAGTGATACACATATAAAACCTGCTATTAAACACAAACACCCTATTTAGTCTTCTTAATTTCGTACACTATTCTGAGAGTTTCTGTTGCTTAAATAAATGCTTGGATTTTGGGATTTCTGTAGGTTATCCAATCCTGATACGCATGATATCATCACCTTGAATTAGGGTTTGTTATTTCCTTGATTCTAGGTGAGATAGTTCTTCTGTTATACTGAAATCATATAACTAATCTCCCTACAGATGCGCCTTGTATTGTTTATCCATTCACAATTTATTCCAGATAACTTCCCTGAATTTACTCAGTTCTGTTATGCATTATTTAATTCTGGTAGCAGGTTTGAGATGTCACAACATCTGGTGAGACATCCTGAAATCTGAACTTACTTCATTATCTTATACAATGTCACAACATCTGGTGTGACATCTTGAATTAAGTTCATTAACTTATACTCTGTTTGATAATGTCACAACATCTGGTGTGACATCCTGAACTAAGTTCAACACTTCTTGTTGGTCAAAAATTCTGCCAATTCTAAATATCTACAATAATTATTAATAATATTAATAATAACATAACAATTCTCCCCCTAAACTAGACTGTCTAGTTTATCTTTGAGATGTCACATACGCCAAGCTTCTTCTTTAGCTCTTGAAAGACTTCAAGCTTGAGCGACTTAGTAAAGATATCAGCTACCTGTTGTTTGGTTCCGTAATAATTCAATTGATCCTTTCCTTCATTTACTAAATCACGGAGGAAGTGAAAGCGCACATCAATATGTTTGCTCTTGTCATGCATAACCGGGTTCTTTGAGAGCTTGATGGTAGAACTGTTATCACAAAAAATCACCGGACTTTTGCTTCCATTGTAGTCCTACTTGGACAACACCTTCTTCATCCAAATCAGTTGGCAGACACAAGCTGATGCAGCTACGAATTCTACTTCGGTGGTGCTGAGTGTGACTATATGTTGTTTCCTGGATGACCATGCCACCGCTGCATTGCTAAGTATAAAGGCATAGCCCGAGGTGCTTTTCATGTCATCGATACATCCGACATAGTCGTTGTCTATGTATCCCACAAGCTCCTGATTTCCCGATCTTTGATAGAAAATCCCAAAACACATAGTTCCCTGCACATACCTCAGTATTCTCTTTGCTGCCATAAGGTGCATCTTAGTTGGCTTGGCCATATATCTACTAACTACACTAACGACATACATCAGATCCGCCCTGGTAGTGGTCAAATATATCAAGCTACCAATAAGTTGCTTGAACATGGAGTTGTTTACTGTCACACCTGTATCATCTTTATCAATTTTAACCCCACGAACAGTAGGATTTAGGACCAAGTTGCTTTTATCCATCCCAAACTTCATCAAGACCTCCTTGGCATATCTCTTTTGAGAGATGAAGATTCCATTATCAAGCTGCATAACCTCTAAGCCAAGGAAGTATTGCATTCTTCCCAGATCAGACATCTCAAATTCCTCCATCATTGATTGTTTGAATTCTTTCAACATAGCTTCATCATTCCCAGTATAAATTAAGTCATCAACATATAAGATAACAATCAAATGCTTCCATTGTTGATTGATCTTGGTGAACAAGGTTTGTTCGCTTGCTTCTTTATCAAAGCCCATGTTTCTGAAGTATGCTTTAATTCTGCTAAACCAAGATCCCGGTGCTTATTTAAGGCTATACAAAGCTTTATGGAGCTTGTATACCTTATTCTTCTCATGCTTCACTTCATAGCCTTTTGGTTGATCAATGTACACCTCCTTTGTAAGTTCACCTTATAAGAATGTGGACTTCACATCCATCTGATACACAACCCAACTTCGTTGCGCAACAAGAGCCAAGATCATACGCACAGTGTCTAGCCTTGCCACTGGCGCATATACTTCTTCATATTCAATTCTGTGTTGTTGCACATATCCCTTTGCTACTAAGCGAGCCTTATACTTGTCAATCTCACCATGTTGATTCAATTTTGTTTTATACACCCATTTGACCCATATGCTTGCGGCTCCCTTTGGTAATTCAACTAGAGTCCAGGTTCCATTCTTTTCGATTGACTAAATTTAAGCATCCATGGCTTTCTTCCAGTTGGTATTTAGCACAACTACCTCAAAGGATTGGGGGTTAAAACTTGTTGCAATATCAGAGTTTGACACAACAGAGTTCACCACATAATCCTCCATCCACCTTGGAGCTCCTCTGGTACGTTGGCCTACTGCTGCAGATTCTTCTGTTGTAGCTACTATATTATCATCCTCAGTAGCAATCTCAGTCCCAGCTTCATTCTCAAGCTCCTCACTTTCATCCGTTGAGTGACTTGTATCTCCACTGTACTTAATGGCTTCTTCATTCTCTAATTGATCTTGTGGTTCCACTGTATCACTCTCTTGGTCAACAATTGTAGTATCCATATCTCCACAATCAAGTTGATCTCTATTGAACTCTGAGTGACTTGTGTTCCACTCCCATTTCTTGTTTTCTTCGAACACGACATCCTGCTAACAATGATCTTTCTTTTAATGGGATTGTATAACCTATATCCCTTCGACTCGGCACTTATTCCAAATAAAACACATTTAGTGCTCTTGTCGTCAAGCTTGATTCTTCGAGCATCTGGAATGTGGACATGAGCAATGCAACCAAAAACTCTGAAGTGCTCGACCGTGGGCTTCGCTCCAGACCAAGCCTCTTCAGGAGTAATTCCTTTTACGGCAGAGGTGGGGCTCCTATTAAGCACATGGAACGCCCAATTAACCGCTTTAGGCCAAAAAATCTTAGGCACTTCCTTCCGGACAAGTAAACTTCTGGCCATGTTCATGACAAATCAGTTTTTCCTTTCGGCAATTCCGTTTTGTTATGGCGTGTAGGCTGTGGTGAGCTGTCATTTTATCCCTTCTTGTCTATAATAATCAGTAAACTCGTGTGAGGTAAACTGACATCCACAATCAGTTCTCAAGCATTTCACAAATAAACCGGAATCCCTTTCTACCCGACTTTTAAATTGCTTGAATGTAGAAAATGCATCATTCTTATAAGCAATAAAATAAAACCAAGCCTTCCTACTAAAGTCGTCAATGAAACAAATGAGGTACCTTTTTTGTCCATGTGACATTGGCGAGATGGGACCACCTATCTTGGCATGTATAAGCTCCAATCAGGCTTCAGCTCTCCACATGGCTTTTCTTGGTATGATCTCCGTGTGTTGTTTTCCTTTCAAACACTCAATGCATACAACAGTAGTTTCTCTAGCATCAATTATTTCTCCAAGATTTGGAAAGACTTTAATCATGTTGTTGCTTGCCAAAGTTTGAAGTCCAGTATAGCTAAGGTGGCCATACTTGCAGTGCCATAGATGAGCAATTTCTTGGATGTCAGTTTGGAAGCAGCACTCACTTGACTCATGGGTAGCTGAGGTGGTCTTTGAGAGCAATATGAACAATCTGTTGAGTGTCATTTTGCTTTCAAGGATAAGGCCCTTTAATGGATGATAGATTCTACACTCATTATTCTTGATTAGAAAGGTCAAGCCTTTCTCCTGCAACTGTCTGATACTTAGTAAATCGTTCTTCAATTCTAGAATATAAAACACTTCTTGAACAACATGACAAACACCGCCAAGATTTAACCTAACACTCCCTTTGCCCACAACCTTCATTCTCATATGGTTCCCTAGACTGACTTCTCTTTTGAACCTTTCCTCCATGGTACAAAAGAGAGAGATGTCTCCGCTCATGTGGTTGCTGCACCCGTTTTCTAAGAACCATGCAGTCTCTCTTTTTTCCTCTGATGCTTCAATATAAGCCATAAGAAGCATCTTTTCATCCTTGCCCATCTCAGCATAATTAACCGCTTTCTTGAGATTATGGTATTCATATTGAAAATTCCCTAACCGGTGGCATTTGTAACATTCAATTGTTGCTTTGTTGTAGCTTTGACGACCTCGTCCATGACCTCTTCCTCCTCTGAAGTCGTTTCTCCCTCGTCCTCGACCACCGATGTCACCATAAGAAACCGCCAGCGCTTGTTCTTCATATGGTTCCCTCTTGAAATTTTTTTCATGGACCAAGAGGGAACTTTACAAGGCATCAACTGTGAGCTCATCAACATCATTAGCCTCCTCAATGGAACACACAATGTAATTCCATTTCTCTGTCAGTGTTCGCAAAATTTTCTCTACGATTTTGACATTTGTCATGTCTTCACCGCAATTTCGCATGTCATTGGATATGGTCATCACCCTGCCGAAGTAGTCATTTACTGACTCCCCATGTTTCATAGCCAACACCTCGAATTCTCATCGGAGTCAATTGAGATGAGCACGTCGGACCCGATCATTTCCTTGGTACTTCATCTTCATTGAGTCCCACAACAGCTTTGAGGTGTCCTTCTTGGCGATGGTTCTCAGAATTGATTTTTCCAAGGATTGGAACAAATAATTCTTCTCCTTCAAATCCTTAAGCTTCAAATCATCCAGGGTCTTCCTCTGCGCATCTGTCTGCACTTCTCCTTCTTTGGGCAGCGTGTAACCGTTCTCCACCACATACCAATATTCTCTAGATCTCAAGAGATTTTCCATGACCATCTTCTAATGATCGTAATCTCTATCGAATATGGGAATGGAGGGTACATAAAATCCACCATTCTTCTCTTCGGATCCCATACCCTAAACACTATATTTTGTGGTACTCTCACACTTTTGAAGTCTTTCTCGCTCTGATACCAGATGATCGCATGCATACAAATTTTGTAGGGATCAAATTTTTTTTTATAAGGACTAAAAATAAAATATGAGACATTTATAGGGACAAAAAAAATATATTTAACCTTTGATTTAATTTGAACAACCCAAAATGTTTGATTGTGTGATGCAATGATTTTGACTACATCAAATCGTGTCCGTCTAATTAGAGGATACTATTAAGATGTACAGTTAAAAATGGTTGCATTGTTGCACTATATTGTTTTTTTTAAATCATATATTCTCTATATGAAATTGTAGAGATTATACTCTGAGTCTGATATGATCATAATAGATGGAAATCATTCAAAAATAATTAAGATATCATATTTAAGACTCAATGGATGAATTATAAGTTGTAATCATCAATAAAGACACTTGGCTATTTATTTTTTGAGTTGTCGGATTGTTTTGATTTTTGAGTATTAAAAATTTTATCTCACCCCCTACCATTATCCTTTTACCTTTATATTTTTTTAAAGAGAAATGTTATTCCTACACTAAAACATACACTACACCGTATTTTACTGTTCACCAATACGGTGAACAATAAAATATTATAATAATAAAATATTTTTTATTTTAAAATATAATATTTTTTGTTTTTCTATATTTGAGTATTTATTAATCAATTTCATATCTTCATTAACCAATATTTTACATTGTATTAATCAACTTTGGTTTACAACTAAAATTGTTTTATATTTGGACACTTATTCACCAACTTCATTACCTCATTAACCAAATTTTTACATTGTATTAACCAACTTTGTTTTACTAGTAAGAATTATTTTTGATGAATTATTTACGGGGTACTGTTCACGAATATTGTTCATACATATATCACTATTCACATACGGTTCTACTGTTCATTACACTGTGCACTGTATTTATGAACAGTGCATACAGTGTAGGTGTAAGAACGCTGTAAACATAGCATTCCTGTTTTTAAAATATTTCAATTTTATATTTTTTATTTATCAAATAATTTTATTATTTAATATTTATTATTTTTCGATATGTATTTATTCTTCACCAAATAACGTACAATCAAGTTTTTCCATATATATTTTCTCTTCACCAAATAACTTACAATCAACTTCTCCGGTATGTATTTTTCTTTACCAAATAACTTGCAATCAAGTTTTCCGGTATATATTTTTTCTTTACCAAATAACTTTCAATCAAGTTTTCTGGTATGTAGTTTTGTCACCAAATAACTTGTAGTCAAGTGTTCCGGTTTATAATTTTTCTTCACCGGATAACTTGCAATCAAATTTTACGAAGTGTAGTTTTTCTTCACCAAATAATTTGCCATCAAGTTTTCTGGTATGTAGTTTTTCTCCATCAAATAACTTAAGTTTAGGAAACAAGAAAAAACATATGGCCTAAAGTAAATAAAATTGTTGCATAAAGTACTAGACAACAATTTTTGATGCGTGAGATTTACATATTTTTATAAGTTGAAAAAATTGTGGCCTAAAGTTAATAAAATTGTTGCCTAAAATACTAGGCAACGATTTTTTATGTGCGGGATATACAATTTTTCATAAGTTGCAAAACCAAGTCGCGAGCAAAAATATCAAATCGGATAATTCACTCTCTAGTTCTCCGGTGTTGAAAAATATTGAACCGGAAGTCTCTGTCTCGTGTTTTTCAGAAGTCAAACGGAAATGTAAATATTTTTTACAGTATCAAAAATGAAATGACATCGGAGAAAGGCATACAAAAGGCTTGGAACTTTCCGCAATCGCACCAATCTCTATCTAGTTTGACTCAATAGTATCCCCTGGGAATCCCCTAATTGTGATCCATTGTCTCATCTACACCGAACCAACCTTTCTTCCGGTCAAACATTGTGACCATGTGTGTGTTAGCTTTTGCAGCTTTCATTTTAATGAAAAATAATTGAAATTTCACTTAACAACTGCTCCAATTATAACATTGAACTCCAATTTGAACGTTTAAATAGTGATTTCAACCTAAAATAGGTTGCTCTCACCAAAGTCATTATTGGTAGGTTTTAGATGCCTTTGAAGACATAGTTTATTGATTCCATGAGATTTGTTGTCATGTGTCTCCCATCATTGACCATTGTCAAATGCTCTGATCCACTTATCTAATGGAATATTATCAATCCACCTTACTGCATCTGTATTTATCAATTTGATCTCTTCGTGGTAGTGTTTGAAGGAAGGTTTTGTTAATCCATACCATGTGTTCAAGTATAATATTAATCGAAGATTCAAATGAATATGAAAAAATAATTAAAGCTCGGTGTTATATTATGATATTATTTGTTAATTTTTTATTTCTTGAAGATACTGGTAATACGGTTAATATTATGTATTTTCCATTGTTAAAAAAATATAAATAAAATAGGAACATATAGTTGGGGTTTAGCTGTGTTGTCTAATTTATATAGGTCGCTGACGTGGATCTTGAAGTGTTTGCTCGATCGTCGAGGAGAATAGGGGGTGTACCTGCAAGGTACTCTGATACCAAAGTAAGAACGTGCATAAGAGTATGCAAGTACAAGTAAAAGTGTTTAGGGAGTGAATATTCGATACCTGACCCTCTCATGGGAAAATTTTATATAGAGAGCCCTCAACGCTTGGCTAACGGTGCCTATTTTGGGTCTGGGTCGTGGTTCCCCCAAAAATAGATAACTTCCAGAAGTTAGCCATTAGACGAGCATGCCTGGTCGGAATGGAGATACACCGAGCATAGATATATTCAAGCAAGAGTGGTCTTTGGCCGAATCTGGATGACCTCTGCTGGTGTCGAGTAGAAGTCTGGAATGAGCATAGACATTTGACCATGGGCATCCGTGGTCGACACGTTGAGATCCTTTGAGGAGAATGGAACCTATGGGTCCCTTTGATATTTGGACTATTGGGCCGCCCCTGAGCAGGAGAGGATTGGACCATGCCTTGTCATTGGGCCAGTCCAGAATAGGAGCACCCCAAGTTGTTGCTTCTGGTCGTAGGAGTGGTAACTTTAGTGTGGTCGGCCAGGTGCGGGGTGAAGCTGAGACTTATTATATTTTTAACTACCTAGCTCGGTTTAGTTGAACCCGCGCATATCTGGTCAGTGAAGTGCGATCATCAAACGAGGATCCCAACAGTTGTGTTGAGAGGTTACACAACGCCTGTGTATGGAAAAACGTGTGTATTTAATGCTTAATGATGGCTACTCTACAGCCTTCCCTAGGAAATGAGTGCGCCATTTATAGGTTAGAGGTCCCACATGCCCGCACATGTGCTGATGGAGGCTATAAATAGGGTGTTGAGCTTCTGTTTCATACTTTTCGCCCTTCATTTTCTTGCTCGACGAAGTAAGTCCCTGAGCTCCGCCGCTAGCCACCGTCTGTTTCTGTATCTTACGAGGAAGACCAACCGAGCACGTAGAACATCTTTTAAAACTCGTAAGTTTTGTTATCCTTCACCTTTTTGTGCTTCTAATTCCTGCTGATAGTATAGATGCATGTGGTTAGGGTGAAATTTAGGATTAATAGGACCCATAGTTGTAAAATGTTAGGGTTCTGATGCAGCGTCCTCGCTTTCGTGTGGTGGCCACCATGTTTTACGCCATTGTCATTACGACACTTAGGGTTTTTATTATTGTTCCTCATTGTCCTGCATGGTGGTTCCGATTGAGCTTCAATCGAAATTCTGGGTTTTAGCGTGACTTCACCTACTGGGATATGTAAACGGATAGTTTTTCTATGCTAGAATTATCCCTTCCCCGTGCGAATACCTGATCGTTGCAACGACTGTGGCCAATTTTTGAATAAGGGCTTAGATCGAGGACAACGTCCTCTTTCTTTAGTGTGCCCTTTTACTTGATCAGTGGTGGAATGGTGGATTTGATTTAACTCATCGAATTCACATTTACTTTCTCTACTTTTCAGGTGTAACGATGTCGAATGATATGCCCATTAATATGGATGTCGAGGATCTTTCTAGCGACACTGCTTCGTCCCCAAACGGCTATGAGGAAACAACATTAGGGAGAAAAAGCTCGTCTTCAAGTGATACAGAGGAGACTTCCTCAACTCGGGTTGATCCTATCTATCCTGAAGATGGTGACAAGGAAGAACAAAACATTCCTATTGAAGAGTGGGAAGCCGAGGAGCCGGTGAGCATTCAATCAATATATTTCGAGCCCATGGAGGGTCCAGATCCTATGGCCAGGGAAGTCGAGGATTGGCTTATTAGGTACCCTAGCGTGGATGACCGTATTTGCTGGTCATATGGGCCCAACATATTCCCTATGTAAGACATATTTTTCAAGGAGCTCAAGTTTAGACTCGCCTTTTCAGACTTTCAACAGTCTGTGTTCGTACATTTGGAGCTCTCCCCTTCCTAACTGCATCTGAACTCTTTCGCATTCATACGAGCCTTCGAGATGGCCTGTGGATATTTAAAGATTAGGGCGACGCTTCCTCAATTTTTCCACATCTTCCACCTCCAACGACAAGTTGTATAGGGGAGATATGGATGGGTCTCCCTCAAATAGAAGAAAAAGATCTTCAAGGCATACTCTGAGTCGGTCAGAGATTTCAAGGACCGGTATTACCTGGTCGAACCAATCTCTGACCGTGCTCAGAACTCTTGTAAGTTCTGGGGAGTAGATATGGACGATGAAGGAAATTTTTTGTTGGACGAAGAGGGGAAGGAGGTTCCCTGTCTTATGTTGAGGTTCCATTTCTCTTGGTCGCGTGACCATATTTTACGTGGGATGGAGGAGTTCCTGGCTATTTCATCTGAGCTGAGCGAGGAGGATCGGACTAGCTATGACGTCCTTATGAACTACATTTCTTGGATCACCATGACCGCACATGTAGACGAGCATGATCATGCGATCCTGGATAAGGAATAGGGTGCCAAGGTGACCCCTAGATTCATAGAAGTGTCTAAACTTCTTGTTTTCGAAACGGACAAGGATGCCACTGCTTACCTTGGTAGTTTTTATATTTGTTTGTTTGAATCGACTTTTTTCTCGTTCATATTTTATGCTCTAACCATTTTATCTTTTATTTCCTTTTTAGACTCAATGGTTGATGTACAAGATAAATTGATTACCAATGCTGCCAAACGACAGGGATCCAAGAAGTTGAAACAGACTTGCATCGCTGATCGGTTGACGCCCATGGGCACGAGCTTGTGCAACTCTTCCTCGGATCCTCATGGCTCGCCGGGGACTGCTTTTAGGATGGGGAAAAGGTCAAGGCCTGAAGAGATCATACATCTAACAAATTCCCCTCCAAAACCTTCATTTAAGCTCCCCACCTGCTTGCTGAGGTTGGGTTTCTTTGAGGAGACCTCTCTCCAAGTTCATAGGGCGGAAATGCTCAAATTGGAGGAGCTGAGTCGACCAGATAGATGGTTATGGTTGGCTCGAGTTGCGAGCTCAGTGAAGCGGGTCCTGACAATGGCTTCCATGTATGCTGAAGTTACTACCACTCAAGAGTAAGAGATACAACGATTAAAGGCTCAACAGTCCGTTTATAAGGATATGGCCAAGGATTCCTTGGAATCTTTGAAGGAGGCTTTCAAGAAGATTTAAGAACTGAAAGAGTCTTCAACCGCTGAAAGGAAATAAGCTAAAGAGGAGATTGCTCGTCTTAAGGCCGTAATGGCTCCTGCTGAGGACGAACCTGAGGAGTTGAAGTCCTTGAAGACCCGAGCTGAACTGATTTCAAAAATTGAGCAAGGGTAGGAAGACCTTTAGGAGATAGCGGATTTGGCGTTCAAGAACACGGTGGACCAATTAAAGATTGTCAACCCTGAGTTGGTGCTGAACAAGGAAGGAAGAAATTATCTTTACAAGGCCAATGATGGAGCAATTCTTATTCCTGATTTCCTCAGACAGTCCGAGCAGGATGACATTACTATGGATGAGGGGAATCAGGGGGTCCCCGCTGATGTTCAGCCCAATGTTGATGTTAATCCTTGAAGGCCCTTCCGTTTATTTGATTTTGTCGGTTGGCCTGTGCACCATAACCTTAATTTGGTTTGGGGGGTTGTTCCCACCTTTATGTAATATTTGAACAAGTCGGTCCTCACGACCTCATTTTTAATATCATCGTGTTTTATGACCCTGATGGTCATTTTATTGTTCTCTTTATTGTGTGTGCATGTGTGTCCGTCGGAGGACACACCTTATTTAAAAATTTCGCTAAGTGTTTTTATGATGCTCAATCGCTTTGATGTTCGCTTCATAAATGTGTGCGATTTTCTTTTTGTGTATCCGCAGAGGACTTGGGTTTTGTTTGTATGTTTGGGAAACTATGCTTGGTTTATGTATGTCTGGCGGTTTGGGGAACCGGGCAGACTTCCAAAGTATATTTGGTTGGGGCGGTGTTCAATTCATGATGATGACCATGCTCCGCGGCATGAACGTCCCATTGCGAGCTGGGTGTTCTGTCTGGTCGTGGTACGAAGACGACGATGGACTCGGTTGAGGATTCGATCGTGTGAAAGTGATCTTCCTCGTTCTTGAGGGGAATCCCGTTGAAATAAGGGTTTGGTATGTCATACTTGTACCTAAGTATGCATGTTAGGTTGGTGCTTATGCGTCATTGTTTTAAATCTAAGCATGTCGATAAACGCCTTAACTGTAGTATTGCTTCAGTTTCTCAGTGTTCCAAGGACGAGCAAGTTCTTCCCCATTTAGATTCTCTAAGTAATAGGCCCCATTCTCCATTTTTGCTTGGACACAATATGGACCTTCCTAGTTTGCGGATAGTTTTCCTTCTCTAGACTCCTTGAGGTTTCTCCTGAGGACGAGGCTGCCGACCTCGAACGCCCATTTTATGACTTTATGACTCCGGTTGTAGAATGAGGAGTGGTTCGATATGCCCATAAAATGTTGTGTAATTCCTCGACCCATTGTTTCTTGATCTCGTCTAGTCTTTGCTTGAGTCCTCAAAGGATGACCTTGTTTGCTGCTTCGGCCTGCCCATTGGTTTGCATGTGCTTGACTGAAGCGAAATGTTGTTTGGTTCCGACGTTAGCAACAAATTCCTGGAAGTTTTTATCTGTGAATTGGGTGCCATTGTCAGTAACGATGGCCCGGGGAACCCCAAAATGAGCAAAGATGTTATGTTTGAAGAAATGCAGTATGTTGAGGGTTGTCATCTTGGCTAGAGGCCCAACTTCTATCCATTTCGTGAAGTAGTCTACTCCGACGATCAAATATTTATTCTGGTTCGAATCGACGACAAAATGACCGAGGATATCTAGGCCCACCATGCGAACAGCCACGGGGAGGACATCGTCTTAAGCTCGTTTGGAGGTGCCAAGTGCATGTCCCCATGTCGTTGGCATTTATCACATATTTTCACATGCTATTTGGTGTCATTCTACATTGTTGGCCAGTAATATCCTGCCCGGAGAGCTTTCCTTGCTAGAGATCTCCCGCACAAGTGTTGGGCATTGATGCCTTCGTGGATTTCACGCAGGAAATGCAAAATTAATTCCTCATCTACGCATTTAATAAGGGTAATGGAGATTCCCCGCCGATAGAGTTTTCCTTCGACCAACACGTATGAGCATACTCGTCGCTTGACTGTACTGGCTTCCTTTGGGTCTTCGCGCAATTCTTCACAGGTTAAGTATTTGTAGACCGGGGTCATCCAGCAGTTGGCTTCGCTGATGACGTTTATGTCTATTGTTGAGGATATTTTTTCAATGCTGGGACGGGGAAGTATTTCCTGAATGACAAATTTCTTTACACCTTTATTTTTGTGCTTGCGTGTTTTGATTGCACGTCCGCTCGCACGTTGTGTTCGCGAGGAACATGTTTGACCTATATAGATGCGAACTTTGTAATCTTCTCCTTGACTAGAGTCAAGTATTCTGATATGTTGTCATTTTTGACTTGGTATTTGCCTTTGACTTGCAAAGTCACGAGTTGAGAGTATGTATAAATGGTTATCTCTTTGGCTCCGAGGTCGTCGGCGAGTCTAAGAGCTGCGAGGAAAGCCTCATACTCTTCTTGGTTGTTGGAAGTGAGAAAAGATAGTGTAAGGGATACTTCTATTATGATCCCCTCCTTGTTTTCCAAGATAATCCATGTTCTACTTCCCATTGAGCTCGATGATCCGTCCACGAAGATGGTCCATTTTCTGGACGCGTAGATCTGGTTTTCTGGGGTAGTCATTTCGGCCACGAAATCAGCTAGGACTTATACTTTGAGGGCTGCTCTGCCTTCATATCGAATGTCAAATTCTGATAACTCCAAAGTCCATTTGAGCATTCTTCCGACCATATCGGGTCGACCAAGGAGATGCCTGATGGGTTGGTCTATCCGTACTATGATCGTATGTGCCAGGAAGTAGTGCCTAAGTCTCTTTGCTGCATGGAGGAGCGCTAGGGAAACTTTTTCAATCTGTTGATATCTAAGCTCGGGCCCTTAGAGGGATTTTCTTGTAAAATAGATTGGTTTTTGTCCCTCTGGTGTTTCCCGTACGAGGGAGGCACTTACGGCTTCGTTAGCGACGATCGGATATAGAAATAAATTTTCTCCTGTCTTTGGTCGGGAGAGAACTGGGGGTTCTGACAGAGCCTTTTTGAGGTGTGTCAGGGCTTGCTCGCACTCCTCCGTCCATTCGAAAGCATCCTCTTTGCGGAGGAGTTTGAAGAGGGGTAGTGCATGTTTGGCAGATTTTTCCACAAAGCGGGATAGCGATGTGAGCACCCAATTTAGAGATTGGATGATTTTTTTTGGATTTCGGCGTGGGCATTCCAAAGAAAGCCCGACACTTGTCGGGGTTAGCCTTTATTCCTATTTCGGTTAGATAAAAATCGAGAAACTTGCCTGCTTGTTGTAATGCCCCATTTTAAATATTTCTTCGTCGGGTAGTTTTGGTGCTTTGTTAGCCTTATTTAAGGCGTATGCCTCGTTGTTTTGGTGTTGTGTCTAGTGGGACGGGTAGAGTTGTGGTGCATTTAGTAATATTGGGTGTGAAATTAATAATAAGACTATTTAATCATTATGTCTATTATTATTATTTTGTATAAATAAAATCAGTATTATAATTATTATTAATATTATTGGGTTTAATTAAAATAGGGGCGATTTAGTAAAATCTTAAACTGAGAGTTTCATGATAGATTAGACTAATCTGATTGAGGGAAGAATCAATCCTATTATTTTGTGAAGAACGAAGAAAGGATAGGAAGAGGAAAAACACCTAGGGCACTCCCATAACCAAATTCGTAGGAATTTTGTATGAATTTGAGGTAAGGGGGAGAAAGGATTCTAAATTAGGTGATTTAACATGATGGGGTAGTGCGGGGTTCCTTCTCTCGTAGGATTTTCTGTTGTTTTGTTGTTCTGTGATGAATCTATAAATGTATGATTGTTGTTGTGAATATATGAATATGATGGTCTGATCTTGATGAATTTTTTATAAAAGGTTGTTGTTGTTGTTGCTGTTCTGGTATATGCATAGTTATGTAGATTTTGTTGTTGCAGATGAACAATTGCGAATCTAGATCTAGAATGATAATAAAACTGAATTTAGTAATGATAGATGAAAGAAGAACATGAATAATAGTGTAAAAATGATATAGAAACAATTAAAGGTTTGATATGAAGTGTGAACATGAGTAGCATAAGAAACGGATCTGGAATGGAGAAGAAAAACACGAAAAATACCTGGTTCTGCCCATACGCGTAAGGAAGGTGGTTTACGCGTATGAGAGGTTAATTTTAGGGCATTCTGCCCATTTGCGTAGCTTATACGTGAGAGGCTAGAGGCTATATGCGTAATAGGAAACACATGGAGGTACAATATGTAACATTCCGATTTTAGTCATTATTTATTTATTTATATTAATTATTTTACTGTGTGATTTTGTGGCTAATTGAATTATTTGACTCGTTTGACCTAATTGATTTATTGGATTTATTTGAATTAATTAATTTAATTGAATTATTTGATTTAATTTAATTAATTGAATTATTTGATTTATTTGAAATAATTGATATAATTGAATTAATGGATTTATTTGAATTAATATGAATTAATTAATTTAATCGAATTATGTGATTTAATTAAATTAATTGATTTATTTGGTTTATTGGAAATAATTAAATTATTTGATTCAATTGAATTATTAAATTGTTAGATTTATTTTATTTAGCGAAATAAAATAGATTTAGTGTATTTGTCTAATTGAGTTATTTTGAGAGTGTGATTAGTAAGTTAGTAGGTGTGAGTTAGAAAGCCTAATAAGAGTTAGAATATTTATAAGTAGATGTTACGGTTCTAATAAAGATAGAAAGAGTAGAAGATAGAAGAGGTTAGGAGAGGAGGAAGAGAAGAGAGCTCAAGAACAAACATGAAAGCTCAAGAAAATCTAAGGTAAGGGTAGGTTTTTATTAAATTATTTGGAATTATTAGATAATATATAATGGTAGAAATGTGGTTTGGGTAAAATCCCAATTTTTATAAACTTATAATTATTAGGTTTTACTAAAAATCTTAGATTTGATTTGTGTTAATTGATTATGTTTGAAATTGTGTTATGATATATTATAGAGACCCATTTATTATTGAAGATGAAACATGATATTGGTGTGTTACTGTAGTTGCAAAATTGGGAGATATAAATGATGAGGATGATTAATGTAGCACTGAAATTAGAAATATCAATGGTTAATGAAAATGAATTTCCTGGACAGAGGGCGTAGGATACATGGGTATTTATGAATCATGTAGTATACCCATTACTACTTTATCATATAACACCTGTGATCTCTAAGTTTTAGATATACATTATGATTAATTGAAACATGATAATTGAATATGATAACTATATTATACTAGTAACTACTTATGTGAAACCAATTGACATTGATGATGTAACTACTGTGCGCATAAGCCTAAGAATTTTGTTTTACTACTTCATAGTATAGAATACACTTTATAGAAATTGAAATGTGATATCAACTTGTGTTACAATAGCAGCATGTTCCAAATAAAATAATATATTTCATTTCCTTAAACATGTTTTCTTTCTTGTGACACTAAAATAACACTAAATTGAATAAGAAAATGTGATAGCATGATATTAGGATTAAAAAAAAATGGTCTGCACCAGTAGTGTAGAAACAACATGATAGAAGTATATATATATATATATATATATATATATATATATATATATATATATATATATATATATATATATATATATATATATATATAATATAATATATTTTAATAATAATAATAATAAATTTTGGTTATAATTTAGAGATTAATTTGGTGATTAATTTTGTGATTAATATGGTGATTATTTTGGTGATTAATATGGTGATTATTTTGGTGATTATTTTGATAGATCAATTATTCTAGATGTAATCGGTATTGTGTGGTTTTACGATTGAGGTTGAAGTGTGTTGATACTTGTATGTGTGCTTGTATGAGTATATCTTGGTGTGTGACAACATGAAATACATGATAGTTATTACTTGTTGGGATGATAATACAGTTGTAATTGTATTGTAAAATGTGTTGTATATCAATTGAAGATGAATTGTGTGTGGATGATGCATAAATATGTTTGTATGTGCAATTGTGTGATAATTCAATGTGATGAATTATTGAAGATATGCATGAATATTAAGATTAGGGAACGTTCTTAATTGCATATGGATGTTATTGCACATGCATATCATTTTGTCAAGAGACAATGCTTGCTAGTTCCGTGGGAACTGGTGACTTGTCCAAAACCTAGAGGACGGGTTTGAAAGCTTAGGGAATGGGCTTTTGTGTGTTATTGGTCTAGGGAACGGACCCGATTTAAATGTAAAAATCGAAAAATTATAAGAGATTGGTACCACATGCATGAGTTGAATTTGAGTCTTGCATTGAGTCTCATTGTATCTATGGTTGAAATATGAGATTATGTGGATTATGCGAATTGTTGGATTGGTGAAATTGTGAATTGCGTGTATATACTTGTGAATGGTATGATTACTTGATTGATAACTTGTTGATCAACTTTTGAAGTGTGAGAATAAATCGATTATGCTTGTATGCCTTAAATTATATATTATCTTATGATTTCGATAATTATATGAATTCTCACCCTTCTATTGGAATGATGTTTTATACGACATCGCTCAAGTACCGAGAAGTAGAGTTGTTTTCAGCGTGGGGTAGCCATTGGAGTATCTTGTCTTAGTTTCATTATTTATTTTGGGTCGAGTCGTGCTCTGGTTGTGTAACACCGGGGATCGTTTCAATTCATTTTTTTAGAGTTACAATTGTATACTCTATTCATTTTTCTAATTGAATTTGAAATTATGGTGAAGTGACTTTTTATGCCCAAGTTGATTTAATGAATCAAATTATTGAGACTTGAATATTATGAGATTCTTAATGAAAGAGTATATGAAAGCATGAATTTATTGAAAGTGTTATTGAGCATGACAGATGTATGTGTGATGTTTAGAATTATGTGTGACACCCTTATTTGAGTTGTATGATAATTTACTCTGATTATGTATATATTTTCCGCGGAATTTAGAAGGGTGTTACACAATACATGTAATGCCCAATATTGGGGCTTGTACCACGCATATACGCAGTGTAAGGGGCGTAGGAGTAGTCCATACGCGTATGGCTTGGGCCAATACACGTATGACCAGAGCATTAGGGCAAATTCTGCTGTTTCGCGATTTCTGTCCTGATTTCGCATGCCTTGTTGATTCTTTCGATCTGAAACATTTAGATAGACCCTAATACATATTTAATCGAGGATTAGTATCGATGTATTGATTAATGATGAAACATAGGTGAATTTAACTATTTGAATAATCAGTTTAGTCGTGTGAGATTAGTATTGGTGAATTGTGTGGAAATATTGTTGAACATTGATCAGATGGATCGTGTAGATGTATAATATGGTGGTTATACATGTTGTATGCATATTCATAATTATGCATACATTGTTGTATTGTTGTTGGGATGGATCGTTGCCGGATGGGCGTATGCAATTCATCTGTACTCCGTTATGGAGAATAATGGGATAATAATTGTCGGATGGGCGTATGTGATTTATCCTTGTTCGATTGAATGAACAAAAATGGTACCACGTGAATTGTGTCATTGTTGAGTCACATTGCATAATTATTGTTGATTTCATTATTGCGTAATTATTGGTGTGATGTATTGTTGTATATGTTACTTGAGTGAGAAACTACCCTTGCTGTGTTTTATGCACCGTTATGATTTGAATTTGTTTCTCACCCCTTTGTTGTTTGTTGTTGTGTTTGTGCTTCCTTGGAAGTACAGATAATCCAGGTACTTGAGAGTGCATGGAATGTGTTGTTGTTCGAGTCTTAGGATGCTCTGATACATAACATGGGACGAGGATAATTTTATTGTCTATTTACTTTTGTTACGTATCTTCAAACTGCGTTGGTGATTTTATAAACCTATGATATTGAGGATTTTATTGGTGATTGATGGCATGTTTCCTAAGTTGAACATATTTCTTTTCCACAGTTTTATTAAAATATTTTTTTGATTATTTTTGTTGATGTGGCATTCTACTAATAAAAACTCTGATTTTCGTATTATAAATTATTATTTTATAAATTGGGAAAGTGGGGTGTTACACTTGTACCCCGGACGTGCACTTTTCAAGGTTGAATCGCATTTTGCACTTGCGTGTTTGATAAAAAAATTCTTTAAGTAGAGAGCATGATCGGTTTCCTCGTGGGATTTAATGATCATGTCGTCCATGTAAACTTCTAGCATGGTTCCGATTTCTGCTTGAAAGACTTGGTTCATCATTCACTGGTAGGTAACGCCCGTGTTTTTCAAGCTAAAGGGCATTACATTATAGTAATAGTTTCCCGATTCGGTCATGAAAGCAGTGTATTTTTTGTCGGTCACGGACATGGGTATTTGATTGTACCCGGAATAGGTGTCGAGGAACGACAATTATTTAAATCCTGCAGAATTATCGACCAACTTATCAATGTTAGGCAAAGTGTAAGCATATTTCGAGAAAGCACGATTGAGATCAGTGTAGTCAACGCACATGCGCCATTTTCCATTACTCTTTTTGACAAATATAACATTTGAGAGCCAGGTGGTATACCTAGCCTCTGTTACAAAATGTGACTCTAGGAGATCTTCCACGGCCTGCTCGGTGGCCTCTACCTTTTCTTGGGACTGCTTCCTCCTTCGTTGTGCGACTGCTAGGACCGAGGGATCTATGGCCATGTGATGGCATGTCGTTTCTGGGTCCAAACCCAACATCTCAACAGCACTCCATGCAAACAAATCAACATTCTCCCTAAGGTATGCTTTTAGCTGCTTCCTTGTGAGGTCTGGGAGGTCTACTCTGATCTTCACCCCTTTACAAACAGTTGTGCTTGTTCCTCTTCATCGGTGAAACTACTATCGAAGTTGATGAAATCTACTGTCGCACCCCGAAAAAATACGACCTTACGCGATCTAAAAGAGAAGAGCCGCGCGCTAGGCAGACATGAGAGTCGCCACATAATTCTAATTTATTCCCGAAGAGGGAAAGGGAAGATATAGATAAAACTCGTCGAAAAGGAGGATGAGGACAAAGGTCTCGCAACCATTGCCTAGGTTCGGAAGTCGGTTATGCAGGGGGAAGGTATTAGCACCCCTTACATCCATCGTCATAAATAGTGATAGGTGAGAGATGTAGGCGAAGAACCATTAAAGAATGTGTGTAAGGTAACGCCAGTATAATCACACGGGATAACGGTTCAAAGCATTTCTACCTAACATTTCGATTAGACTTTGTGTTATTCTTACTAAGGTTAAATTCAAATCGAAAGATACTCAATTGTATTAACATTCTTTGTTTCTCTTTTTTATAATTGTTCATGTCATTGTTGGAACAAGTGAGGGATTGTTATAAATTCATAAGCATTCAACGTCCATGTGTCTGTGTTCCAAAATAATAAGAAAAATAGAATGGAGTAAATGCTAATAAATGCAAGGTAAATAGTCTCACATAAAATATTTACTCACATTCAAAGCCATTATAAAGATTTAAGAACATTAACTTAACAAAAGAGGATAATGTGTCACATGGGCAAAAGAGGATAAAGTGTCACATTGACAAATGTGGTGGTCCCAAGTATTAAGCCACTTATCTCCTCCATACACCCCTCGCCGAAGTCGCCACCAGCGACATCGGCTCTAAGACCGGGTACGGGAGTATGGACGTATAAGCGCTAGTGGCGGCTTGTGGGTGTAGAGGCGCTAATGGAGGCTTGTAGGCGTTATGAGGCGGCGCCAGTGGCGCTCTGGTGGCTGGCCATTTTGGTCGATGCATGCATTTGAATTTTGAATTTGAAAAGAAGCAACACTTCGTGAAGTGTTACGGAATGAAAAAGAGACAATGCTTGTAAACAATGCAACTTTTAGTTAAAATGTGTTGTTTCATCAAGGGTCGCAACCTTGTGAAACAACACATACATGACCTATAAATACTTGATTCGAATTCAGAAAATCAAATCACAAAACCATATATCCTCTTGAACGAATTCCAAACTCTCTTCGCTATAAATTGAGTTTTCGTTGGTCTTGTGCAAATTCGATATAAGGTTGAATTATCCTTGTTATTCCTGCATTCCAACTCTAAGACAAATTTAAGAGTGTTTGAAATACAATTAATAAAAATGATACTTTTCAAGATTCAGACCTAAATCCATTCAACTTTATCGATATTTCTAACAATTTTTACAAATAATAATCAATCAATTTTTAAATACCCTTCTATACTTATTTCCTAGAAAGTTTGTATCTTACGTCTCCTATAAAGTTGTTTTTAGCTAAGTTAAAAATAATTATATTTGGTTAATAAGCAAGTTTCACATATACTCTTACTTTCATTTTTCTTTGATCATCCATTTATTTTCCTCTTAAATTTTCATTAGTATAAAAATAAAAGTATTTTTCATATATATATATATATATATATATATATATATATATATATATATATATATATATATATATATATATATATATATATATATATATATATATATATATATATATATATATATATATATATATATATATATATATATATATTATTTTTCTATGTCCTCAATTTCGATTATATACATTTGAATTCATTATATTTTACATAATGACAGATAAGATATTTTATTCTTAGTATTTAGATCATCTTCTGCTTTTTTCAGTGCTCTCTCCTTTTCAGAATTCATTTGGTTGATTGATACATAGAAACAAAAATAAGAATACAAAAGAAATTGTTTGAACTTAGATGAAGAATAACCACATGGATTTTGTTTTTTTTTAAGCAAAAGCAATTCCATTAATCAACACATAAAAAGAAAAACACAATATAAACATAAGATATACTCAAGACTAGAACCAAAAAAAGCTATTACATCAGAGCTTATGATAATTAAAATGGAAAGCAACAAAACCTAATAAGCTAATACAAAACTAACACAAACTCAAATACTGTATTTGTTACTATATTATGTTTATCAGTATATAATTTGTAACTATAAACTCTCAAAGACTGTTTTTGTTTACAACTTCCAATTTTTAGTAGTAATAAAAACCATTTTCTATACACCATAAAATGAGTATACAAACTATGCAACAATATGAAGAAAATCGAAAAACATAGATTAACCCAGTTGGTAAGGATTCATCTCAACTCCAACGAGGATCTGGATTCAAATCCTCGTGTCATTTTAGAACTTAATTTGTTGACAATATGCCAATACTTTTGTCGACATCATGCATCTTTTCATGATTTTTCCGTTCATGTTGAATCTCAGGATCCAACTCACATAAACTTTTTTTTTCATCACCCCGCGAAAAGAGATTTTTTTTTTAACAAGGCCTAGAAAAAGAAGCATCCCTTGGAAAATCAAAAGGGTTCCAATTACCAATCAAAAAATCTGCATGATGAATTTGATGAGGACCAAGAAGTGGTGATGGTGGAGGTTGAGTGACTTGAAATGGAAGGTTCATCATCATTTCCGAATTGGACCACATCACATGATCATCATGTGATGATGAATCCTCTTCACCTGGCAAAGGTGGTAGCTCAAAGTTCACACCATCATCATCATGAACTCTATCTTTTCGAAGAGTCTGCATAGAATCGAGTTCGAACTCACCAAACCGTGTTACCGAAGTGGATGTGGATTGGACTAGTTGCTCTTCTTGAAGATTCAAACACCCTTTGAAACCAAGTTCAAGTTCCGACAGATTCAAACTACTCGAACCAACTTCAACATTCGATAACAACCTCGAACTTTCCAAAGAAGGCTTTTGATTAAGGAAATTAGCATAAACTAAAGCTAGATCAATATTGGGTTTATTATATTCAGTGACCAATGAGGAAGAAGTAGAAGATGAAATATTATTAGTCCTCAAAATAGGATCATAAGATTGTTGTTTCAATAAGGTTTTGTTGTTACCTCTTCTATTTTTTCTGCAACCACCACCAACAGGGACGTTTCTGAGGGATCCACCTTTTGTCCAATATCTTCTGCATCCTTTGCAGAAGTATCTTGGTTGAGTTAAGCTGTAGTTGTTGTAGTAGCAGAATTTTGTGTTGGAGGAACCACATCTTGGACAATTTGGTGATATCTCAGTTGTAGCTTTCCAACCACTCTCCATGTCTGCATCAGTTTGTTTATACCTCTCTCTGTGTTTACTTGTTTGTGTTTGGGGAGTGAGAAAAAGAGAGAAAGAGAGAGAGGAATGTTAAGAGAAAGTGACAATGCTACATAGTTGAGTTATATATATGTGATACTGACTATAACTACTACTAAATTATGTGAGCTGTATAAATTTATAGGACATACATTAGTAAAAATAACATTTTTTATTTTTTTATTATTATTTTGGTTTAAACTGAATGACTTATCTTTTATGGTAATCGGTGAAGCTTGAGTTCTCAAAGCACATTGAGTGTTGGTGTGCACATGAGATGTATGATCTTGGAAATGTGTATGTATTGATGCACATGACTGCATAAGGTAAATAAGGCAGGTAGTGTGCCACTAAACCGTAGGCTGATATAGGGTGTCGGTGTTTAGTACATGTGGCATAATGGTATTGGTTTTGATGAGGGTGATTTGGGAAGCAAAATCATCGAAAGTACAATTTCAAGTTCCTTTCAACAAAAGACAGAATATAGATATCAACACATTCCTTCAAAAGGGTAGCATCCCAACCTAACAATTCTCACTTATTATCAATTACTATCATCATCTATAGTTTTACTCACTACTTGAGAAAGTAGCTAGATACTCACTCTTGTAATTAGTGATATGGATGAAATTTTTAAATAGTGATATTAAAGTAAAACGATAAAGAGATAATAATTATGTAAGAAATTTGTTTGATTGATTGTATGTGTTAAAAAAAAATATTGCTTTTATAGAAAAATCTAGTCATATTAACTAAAATTGTGTGGCATAAAGAATAAAATTTTGCTCCATTAATTATGTGTATAGAGTGTGATTTTATATTCGCATTGACTTTTTTTTGCAGTGACTTTTAATTTATTGACAATATCATACATATAACAACGACTAATTTAAGTTGTTGTAATATGTTATTATTTTTTTCAACAATCATATTATCGCTGAGAAAAATGACTTATCACAACAATTATTACTATCGTTGAAAATAATTCAATTTTATAATATGCATATTGCGACGACCAATGTAAGTCGTAGCAATAAGTTATTTTTTTTCTCTACAATTATATTATCGCTAAGAAAAATGACTTATTGCAACAATTATTATAGTTGCTAAAAATAATTCAACTTTTTAACATGTATATTACGATGATTAATATTAATCATTGTAATAACTTTATATGTCTCTCAAATATCGCATTATTTATAGAAAAAATAACTTATCCCAACAACAAGTTCAACAAATATTATCACATAAATATTTTATTGTGATTTAACGGATGAAGTGACAATTTATTTTTTTTAATAGGCAAAAAATTTAAATAACATGGATATAAAGGGGTTTTCAACCCAAATACAAAACCACCACTGACTACTAACAAAAACACACTACATAAAATCACAAGGTGACTTGACCCATTCGTAGTAATTACAAGTAAATGGTCTCTTTGCTTTTTTTCCTAACCACCACCAAGCAGTGAAAATAATATTATGCTCGAGTAACTCGCAATCCCAACTACCATCTCTAAACATAATCTTATTCTTATATAACCAAAACTCCAGCAACAAACTAGCCATAATCTCGTCGCATTGTTGATGTCGACTCCCCGAATATGAAGGTTTGTAATCCACTGTTTAAATTATCAATAATATTATCACTATATATCATATCTATACCCACCCATCTAGACAAACCCAACCACACCCTTTTACTCTTGTAACATTGATACATTACATGAAAAGAAGATTCTTATTCGCTGGTGTTTTTGGCGAACAACCTCTGGTTTACCAATTCCTGGAAACTGGGTTACTTGCAGGACCAACCACACAAGTTCTATGAAACATGTGCTAAATTCTAAGGGTTTGTTTCTTAATGTAAAGTCTTACTAGTTTTCTTGTATATTTTGTCGAACAGTTTCTTAACGAAATTGTTCTTGTTTATATTAGAGTATGGATACGTTTTTATAATGAAACTAACAAAGAACTTAAAACTCACAATAAAGGATTTCTAGAATGTAAATTGGCTTGAAAGTAAATTGCTTGAAAAATAACTGAAAGCATAAACTTTAAACAAGAAATAAAAGAAATCTGAATTTTATAACTAGAAGATAAATGGTGTTTACACGTACATTTCAAGACAATTCTTTTTTCTTTTACACACGAGTATTAGAGTAATTTTCACAGGAATGTTGTACAGAATTTCACACACTTTACACAAAGCAAACTATCCTATTTATATACAAATAAAATAACCATCAAATAACGATCAATTCCTAAGAATTCGCCACTTGGCATTCTGCATGTCACTAATCTCCAAGAATCCTCCACGTATCTTTTACCAAGCGAGGCCGTTATCCATATTAAAATTGCTTTCTAACTGGCAAAGCAACGCATCTTCTTGTCACGCCAAATTGATTTGAAATTCAAATATAGTCGTAATGCCTCATTCGTCGAATCCTTACCTTCATATCCCTTGTCGAAAACACAAGAAGAGTTCGTAGTGATGTGAAGAACTTTCTAAACACAAGAAAACTTCCTCGTAGTGATGTGAAGAACTTTCTAGCTAGCATTTTCACCGCTCCTTCGACAAACAACTATTCGTTATGTCACGAACCAAATCATCACAAACCTTCTAAAGATTCTGGATATGTTTAGAAGAAAGAGTGATCCTACTCTGTCGAATATCTTCACAGCTACGTACATCATTGCTCAAAGCACAATAAGATGAGGAGTGCTGAGAAAATTCAATGTCGAATAATGGTGACTTGTGGAAGAATAGCTGACTAAGCTACCTAACTGCTAAGGCTCTCATTTATTAAAACCCATGGTATCGAAATTATGTATATACAATTCCGTAACGAGAAAACAGAACGGGAAAACGATATCAAGAGGATTAGATAAAATACCTCTAGCCGAGAGATTTTCTCTAGTCGGTAATTTGTTATGAAACAATCTCCAAACAAACAAAATAGTATTAAGAGGTGAGGAAGCCATCCAAATGATCCTAAAAAAAGCCCTCGCGTCCTCTTGTAACACTTCTGAATTATCTTCTGCTGCAGCCACGGATATCCCAATTTTACCGAATAAATCATATCAGCATTATGTTGCCACATCATTACATCCTATTTCAGTTTTGTAATAACAACCTCCAATAGAAAATTATGAATATTTTATTGTTCCTGCACCCAATTAATACGCGACCAATCATCTTCGAAGCAAACTCTCCAACGCCAAACAAAATCAACCCAATAACCATTTTCCAATACCAAATTATCCAACCTGTTAGCAGCAGCGCTCAAGTCCGGAAAAGTTGACAGCAGCGGGCTTGCACCGTGCCAAACCAACTTCCAAAAAAGAGTCGAATCCCCATTCCCACCACTACCTTCATTCTACCCTCCATAGAAGTTTCACCAAAAATCTTTGATATCTTGAATAAATCTCTCCACCAAAGGGACGATGAAACCTTGTACTTAGGATACACTCCATGAACCAAAGTTGAACCGTAAAGGCCATATATTCCTGTAAGAATGCCGCTCCACAAGCCATCTTTATAGTTCAAAAATTTCCAATACCATTTACTTACCAATGCCATATTAAATTTTCGAACATCTAGAATACCAAGACCTCCCTCTTCCTTAGATTTGCAAAATGTATTCTAGTTAATCCAAGCCACACCTTATTTAATATTAGATCCATTCCACAACCACCTCCTTTTAATTGTTGTTATAATTTTGATTATCTTACTAGGAATTCTATAGAAATACATGTAATGAATTAGGAAATTAGAAAGAATCGATTTTATAAGAGTTGTTCTCCCATCCATTGAAATGAACCTTCTTTTTCATGATGCTAACCTACCTTGAATCCTGTCTATAATCGACTACCAGAAGGATAGAAGAATGTGATTTCCTCCTATGTGTATTCCAAGAAACTTAAACAGGCATATCTGAATTTTACACGCCGTGAAACGTTCTGCTGCATTCAATAAATTAACATCCACCCCAAAACCAGACAAAGAGCCTTTTAAAAAATTGATCTCCAATCCGGATATTAACTGAAGACCTTTTAAAATGAATTTTATCGCCCAAATGTTACTCCAAGAACTGTCTCCAATAATAACTGTATCGTCCACATATTGGAGGAGACTAACATTACAACCATTCTCAATGGTGAAGGCTTTGAAGAACTCTCCCTTAATAGCTCTCTTCATTAAAACCATTAAACCTTCTGCGGCGATAACAAGAATTGACATTAACAAGAATTAACATTAACAAGAATTAACATTAATAAGAAACAGAGATAATGGATCTCCTTGTCTAAGCCCCCTAGTAACCGGAGAATCGTAAGTTGGGCTACCATTAACAAGAATTGACATATAATTATTCATTACACGCCCTTCCATCCACCTCATACATTTATCGCCGAATCCCATACTTGCCATAATCTTCCGAAGATAAGACCATTCGAAACAATCATAGGCTTTCGCAAAATCAACTTTGAGAAACAACCAACTTTTCTTGCTTCTTTTTGCAAAATCAACTAATTCATTTAAGACGAGAACTCCATCAAGAATATTTCTTCCTTCAATGAATGTTGTTTGGTGGTCGCGACTTTCTGAGTCTAACAGTTACTAACTGCAAGTGCACAATCTATTGTGTGGTAATAAAAGATATCGATCCCATAGAGATTCGATAATCAACCTAGAGCTATCAGGTGTTACTATGTTTAGCTAAGGCGAGTGATATATTTAGTTTTAGAAGGTGAGAAATTAATTAAGTTAAATTAATAATAAGAATATCGGTATGTAATTGATTCGCCTTCGCAAATTTAATAGAGGGCCGGCTTATTAAGGTTTGTTAAGTTATCTCTCCGTAGAAACTGTCGGTTTAAAAGTCGTTAACTCACACTCTCGTAGTCTTTCCTATTACTATACTCCTAAGTTTAATTGAGCGCTCTCGCTGTGCCAATTCAAGTTAGAAATACTTTTTGGAAACCTAAAGGTTCTAATTTGTTTTAAAGCATTTCTGCTGTATTTAAAACAATTCCCGATTTCAGCTATCCGATTATAATATCACACTCTCGTGGTCTTAATCCTAATCTTTTATACTCTCGTAATGAAAGTTGTTTATATTAAGAAATCGAAAATGGAAAATAACTTAATTTATGATATTAGCCTAGTTCTATCGAATTTGTTTCGGTTAGACAATTACATACTGATTAACGGTTTAGCCAAACATATTAAATTAAAATGAAGAAAGGTAGAAGAAGAAGAATTGCATAATAATAATAAATGACATAATAATTAAACAATAAAGCATTAAAAATAGAAACCTGGTTGCAATGTTCTAAATCAACCAAACTTGAAGAAACTTAAAAGCTAAAACAATTATGCAATGGCTAGAAAGAATTAAAATAGTGATAGCTTCCTAATGATGGAAACTATCACTTAAGTTTGGTAATGGAAAAATAAAAGTGATGCTGGAAAATAAATCTGAACTTCGAACGGCAATGCGGCAGAAATTTGGGGTATGAACGAAGATCTCTTTGCACTTTGCAGTAGCTTCTATTTATATCCTCCAAGGTTTTGTTTGTTGAGAACTTGACTAAATGGATTTAGCTTGGGCTTTGATTGATGAGCTTGGACTGAGGTTAATTAGGGTAGAGATAATCTCTCTGTTGAATGAGAAGAAAACACATAATGTCTCTTTCTAGTTTGAATTCTGATACGTAAATAGGTTTCTGGAAATTTAATTGTAACGATCAACTTAAACATGGGACGAGCAACTTGGGCTGGTGATGATCGTATTGGACATGGGATGGTCATCTTGGATTGGTGACGGTCGTCACTCATCCATGACGATCGTCCCACAATAAAAAATGCAGAATCCTTATTTTCTTTTATGTTTCCTTCTTTTTTGCTTCATTTCTTGTCCAATAAGAATTATTTTCATATTTTACTTCCAAAAGTAAAGTTTAATCGAATACCTGCAACAAAAAACACAAAACTCGTGTAAATTCGTTCAAAATGTATAAATTAACAAGTTAAATGATCGAAAATTGTATTAAATAATCGATACAAACTCGAGTTATCAAACTCCTCCAGACTTGAATCTTTGCTTGTCCTCAAGCAAAAAAACAAATATGTTTTTGAAAAATATCCTTTATATGCAGACACGAAACACATTGCCTATCCATACTTGGTTGTAGGACTTTATGCTAAAAGAACTAATAGTGAAAAAACACTAAAGATACACTAGTGACACTAAAAGAAAATGATGTTCATAAACCCCCTTACAAACCAATCTGAATCATGCTATTATAGCTCAACCTAACGCTTTTGTCTCTGTTTCACCCGGTTTCATTTTGTTGCAATCACATTAAGCCTTTTACCTTTCACCCGTATAGTGGAGTAACCTGTTAATGAGTTTGATCCTTTTTTCATACGAGGTCTGGTACACAAGTGCGGTAACCCTTTGTCATATTGAGTGCAAGTTGTGGGGATCAAATAGTAATCCGCCCTACCGAGTTCAGGACCAGATTCCTCTGAACCAACTAACATCAGACTTTTTGCTTTGCCTTTTTCTCATATTTTTGCATTCTTTCAGCTTGATTGTTTTACCAATGGCTTGCATAATCTTAAGATTTTTTCTTTATCTTCTTTCTGGCATATTTTGCGAGCAATCACTTATTTGCATCAGCTCTCCACGTAGCTTGTACTTCAGGCGGTGTTGTCAGCTAATATAAACTACTCGGGGCTAATTTAGAAGTAAACCTTCAGATTTCGGTATAACAGGTATCCAAACCGATATTTCATATCTAAGGGTCTAAGGTGTTAAGACTGTATCAATTTTGTTAAGTCTTTTCTCAGTTTCCTAACAAAGCCTATCATAGGGTATGTTAAATGAATGCATTCTAAAGGATAAAAAAAATTTGGTATGGCTAAAAATACTGGAGAGAATTTAAGAACTGAATATTTCGATTAATTTAATAATGTTTAATAATGTTTCATACAATAAAAATGGAAATCTAATACCCTTCTCCCACACTATCTCGGACATTGTCCTCAATGTTGCGAGATATAGGTACACTACTAAATAAATAAAACAAACAACAAAAACAATAAAAACTAAAAACTAAAAGCTAGACTACTCCTGCTAGGGTGGTCTCTGTCCTCTTCCTCTGGTTCTACCTCTCACGGCTCTCTGTCCATATATCTCTATATGATTCGGTATACCCACATGATGGATATAGTCATGTAGCGCCTGAACCTGACTTGTTAAGCCACATAATGCTTATGTATTAGTAGCGATTATTCTTCCTTGTGATGTCTGTGCTAGCTTCATTCTTCCCATCCTTTTTGTCATCTCCTGGTAGTGCCTCTAATGTAGCTCGTTGCTCTGAACGATCTCCGCCATAATGTCATCCATAGACACGAGTTGTTGATTCCTACACCGACGTCTAGTGGATGTGCCCGTGCTGGCAAAATCGGTGGCTTGCATATGAGAAGCTTCCTCCTCGTCCATAGCCTGCTGCATATCATCAATGCCTGCATCTTTTTGCTCTTCTAGTGTAGCCGCGCCTGGTGAAGGGGCGTCGAGGTCATAGTGCCAGTTGGCTCTGACCTTCACATAGTGCGGGAGTGGCATGGTAGGATGATGCTTCGGATAACTCATTTTTTCACAACCAATTTATACTTTTTATCCCTCCTTTATTTGATGAGGTGGTTGTTCTTGCAATACTCCATGTCGAGGTACAGGGCTTGAGTTGCTAGCAGTTGGTTAAGACGTTCACCTAGACCGAGCTTAATGGCGATGTCGGTGATCATCCCGCCAAAAAAAAAGGGGCTTTCCCTCTTTTGCATGTACTCTCAATGTTGTGGAGGATGAAGGCTACGAGGTTCACAGGGATGTCAAAGAAGGCACATCTGATTAAGAACAACTCTCTCTGATTCACTTTGTGGTTGTTGTACCTTCCGAAAATTATGTTAGACAGCACCCTCTGAAAGTAGCAGATGGTGGGGTTATGGATATGAGTGGTGTATAACTCATCCCACGCCTGCTTCCTCTCACCCGATAACTCTTCCCAAAGCTGGAAAGCTTCGGCTTGCCAGTTCGCGTCTCTTGGAAGTGTTAGTTGCACACCGTCGCCCTGTTGGAATCCGAACCATTCGCTGAATTTTTCCTGTATAACAAAATACTCCATTCTGAAAAGGCGGAACGTAGAATTCCCTACCCGGTACTTTGTCGCATCGTTGGGAGTGTTGTACTCGTAGGAACTCAAGAATTCCAGAGTGAGCGTAACGTATGTGGGATTGTTGCTCTTGCACATCGCCGTGAGACTGGTTTTTGCAAGCATGTAGTTGACACTGTCGAGGAGCCCCAGTTGGGTCAGGAAATCCTCGTCAATGTAATGAGTAACTTCTACTGTTATATCACGGTACTCGGCGAACCATGCACATTGGATTTCTCCGGAAGCACCTTCTCTTGGAGGGATGTTAATGGGTGTTTGGGCTGCCATGGTTTTGGAAAGGTTTGAAATGAAATAGATGAAGTGAAAAGAATAGAAAGGATGATTTTTGTGAAGAAAATGGGTTGGTACAAAATGTAACTATTACTGCAATTATATAGAAACAGAAACAGGAAGTGGATGCTAGAAAATTGTTAATATTACTACGAGAAGGAGTATTTGAGAAGTTGTGTGAAAGTGGAATGAAGAAGTGTATATTTATAGGGTGAAGAAAGGACAATAACGTTGGAAGAGTGAGTGAGTTAGGTTGCAACGGTCTTCATGACCGTTGCAGATGAACGTTACTGGGTTCAGTAGTTCGTGACGGTCGTCTGGAAGTGGTGACGCTCGTCACAGGTGTGACATGGTTGTCTCAGCTTGGTGATGGTCGTCACCCTTGAAAAATCCAAAACTCCCAAAATGGGCTTCTCTGATCCTTTACTTTACGTAATCCACTATATTTATTTTTTCATAGAACTTAGTTGGTATAACAGGTAGAAACAATTATTTTATAGCAGCTAGAAAAATATACATTTTAGTAGCATATTAACCAAAAGAAGTGTAATATAATTGGTATTTAAATGAAAGTGCATTATAATTGTATCAGATCAATTTATTTTGACAGTAAACACTAGTGCATAACAGAATGACTTAAACATTCAATTTAAGTAAAACACTCGTAACACACTGATCAACTATAATTGAGGCACAAACAAAATAAGAACATAACCAAAATTCTTTATTAAAACTTAGGAAATTGAAATAGTCATAAATCGAAATAAGCCGGAAAATTAAAATAACTAAAAATCAAATTAGCCTAAAATAAAAATGCTGAATTGAAACAAAATGTAAGAAAAATTCAGATGAGTGTTGATATTGAAAATTAGCCACGATTTTTGCGGATGGACTCTAATGCTTCTCTCAAATGGTCGAATTGGTCTACAGCTATATCTTTCAATGTGATGATGTATATACGCAAGTTGCAAATGTCATACTGCATGATTTGCATTTCAGTTTAGAGATTTTCCAAGGTAAGCTCAGGATTGGCTGGAGTAGGTGCAGGTGTCTCAGCAGGTATATGTTTCACTTCTTCTTTAATTACATCCTCAGGGAAGTCTGAATCATAATAATTTGAAGGGGTCTTACGACCTATCTCAACTTCAGACCAAGCATCTCCAGGTTCATAAATTGGCTCGTCTAGATCATATAGCCAATTGAGCTTATTATGCACACTTGTGTGCTCATGGTCAGGTAAAGTCAATTGTGGCACAACCACGCCATTGATCAGAAGCTTAAAATGTTTAGGTCATCGGTCATACAACATAGCTCTCTCAAAACAGAAAGTGATTTTATAGGCCTAAATTCTCCAAGTGGGGTAATCTGAGAAAGGCGGGTCTTAAATCCCATTGCATCAGCAATCTTGGTTACTAGGCCACCTATCAGGATTGGGTGGTGCTCATTCTGGATAATCCTACAAAAATTTGCAAACATGAGATTCACTCCATTTACCCTCCTGGATGTAAAAGCGCAAAACATGATGAATAATTCATCTCTCGAGACATTGTTATCCCTTTCATTCTTTCCGAAAAATGTGTAGGCCAAGATCATATGGAAATACCTAATAGTTGGGTTATGGATCTCAGTGGACAACATAGGTTATAGATCATGATTAGGTTTTCCTGAGATGCTACTCCAAAAACGGTCTAGCTCATCCCGTGAAAACAAGTTTTCCTGTGGTTCCGAGAAAACAGTAGGGTCATCTGGGAAACCTAGAAGGTTAGCCATATCATGGATGTTAAACTCGCAAGGGTATCCAAAGATTTTGAATGTTATCTTTCCTCTTGTAAATCCTTTTCCACAGTTGGGATCGTAAAAAAGTGAACTTAGAAATTCTAAGGTTGGCTCATAATAGGTATTATCCTTCCTAAATGAAAACTCTTCCTAACCTAGCTGGTTAAACAAATAGTCAATGCTAACACCTATGCCTATAGCTTTCATGGTAGGTCCATGGGAAAATTTGGTCAAGGCCATAGGTCTCCTGGCTAAAGCTTCATATCGGAACCTCTGGGTGCCATCTCTAAAGTCCAGAATCAGATTGGTAGTCATTGTCAGAGTTAGTGAGAATGAAAATAGAGAACGAGTAGAGAACTTTGAAAGTCCTGGCATCACACAATGAAACAAAAACAAACACAATAATTAGCAAATTAAATGCATTTTGGAAAATAGAATTTTGAAAAATTAAAGAAAATGAAATTAAAAATTGAAAAATTATGGGTTGTCTCCCATAAAGCGCTTCATTTAATGTCGGGGCTCGACACGACTTAAGAGAGATTAATCTAAGGTTTCCGATGGCAATTCTTCCAGTTTCAGACCTGTCGAAAATTATTTGTCTTCTACGCAGTTATAATGTTTAAGGCATTGCCCATTTACTATAAATTATGCAATAGATCTACCCTTAATTTCAATAGCGCCACTAATTAAAACTTTTGTTATTTCGAAAGGATCGGACCATCTGGATGGTAATGTTTCAGGAAAGAACCTAAGTCTAGAGTTGAATAAAAGAACGATGTCTCCCACACTGAATTCTTTTCTAGAAATTCGCTTGTCAAGCCATATTTTGGTTCTCTCATTATATATGCGGGCATTCTCATAAGCGTCTAGTCTTAGTTCTTCCAATTCATGCAAGTCTAAAATATGTTTCTCACCAGTGTTAGTATAATTAAAGTTAAGATTTTTAATCGCCCAATAGGCTTTATGCTCTAATTCTACTGGCAAGTGGCATGATTTTCCATAGACTAATTTGAAAGTTGTGGTTCCGATGGGTGTCTTAAAAGCTTTTTGTAGGCCCATAAAGCTTCGGGTAGCTTGGTAGACCAATCTTTCCTCTTTGTAGTAACAATTTTCTCTAAAATTTGTTTTATTTCTCTATTCGAGACCTCTACTTTTCCGCTAGTTTGCAGATGATAAGGTGTTGCTACTCGGTGTCTTACTCCGTGTTTTAATAAGAGCTTATCAAATACTTTAGATATGAAATGGGAGCCTCCGTCACTTATGACGAGTCTAGGTACACCGAATCTCAGGAAGATAATTTTTTTGAAAAGCTTCATGACTACTCGTGTGTCATTTGTTATAGAAGTTATAGCTTTGATCCATTTTGAAACATAATCGACAGTGACGAGTATAAATTTATTTCCAAAAGAAGATGGGAATGGTCCCATAAAGTCAATTCCCCAAACATAAAAAACTTCCACTTCAAGAGTGCCTTTTTGGGGCATCTCATCACGCCTCGAGATGTTACCAGTGCGTTGGCATTGGTCGGAGTTTAAAATGGCGAGGTGAACATCTTTCTAAAGAGTGGGCTAAAATAGGCTTGATTTAAGGATCTTCACACAAGTCTTTGAAGTGCTTGCATGTCCACCGTAATGAGCGGAGTGACAATGTGAAATTATGTTATCCATTTCTTCTTCTGGGACACATCGACGGTAAATTCCATCGGGTCCTCGCTTGAAAAGCAATGGTTCATCCCAGTAGTATTGTTTTAAATCATGGAAGAATTTCTTCTTTTGTTGATATGTGAGGTCTGGTGGAAGTACCCCGGTAGCTAAATAGTTGACTATGTCAACGTACCATGGTAGAGTGGTTTGTGCATAAATTTCTTCCACAGTTTCTTCTTGTATTTGTTCATCTAGAATCAAGGAAGATATCTCACTCTCAAGTTTAGCTATAAGACGTTCATCAGGGAAATCATCATTAATTGGTATCGGGCCTGGTTTAATTCCTTCCATACGTGATAAGTGGTCTACTACTACGTTGTCAGTTACTTTCTTATCCTTAATTTACAAATCAAACTCTTGTAGCAATAGGATCCATCTTATTAATCTAGGCTTCGCGTCTTTTTTACTTAGAAGGTATCTAATGGTTGCGTGATCAGTATATATGATTATTTTAGCTCCTACAAGGTAATAACGAAATTTATCAAGTGCGAACATGATTGCTAAGAGTTATTTTTCTGTTTTGGCGTAATTCATCTGAGCAGGGTCTAAAGTTCTACTTGCATAGTATATTACGTGAAGTTTTTTTATCTTTTCTTTGGCCTAAGACTGCGCCTACAACGTAATCGCTCGCATCACACATAATTTCGAATGGTAGTGTCCAATAAGGTGGTTGCATGATGGATGCAGTGATGAGGTTTATTTTGAGTGTTTCAAATGAATTTAAACAGTCTTCATCAAAGACAAACTCAACGTCCTTCATTAGTAAACCAGTCAACGACTTAGTGATTTTGAAAAAGTCCTTAATGAATCGTTGGTAAAAACCGGCGTGTCCTAAGAAACTTCTTATTTCTTTCACGGTTTTAGGAGGTTGAAGGTCTTTTAATACTTATATCTTTGCTTTATCTACCTCGATGCCTATGTTAGATATCATATGTCCTAAAATTATCCCTTGTCTGACCATAAAATGGAACTTCTCCCAATTTAGTATAAGATTCACTTTTACGCATTTCTCGAGTACCATTTCTATGTTAGATAGACATCCTTTAAAGCTTTGTTCGCATACGGAAACGTCATCCATAAATACTTCCATGATGTCATCTATGAAATCAGCAAAACTCTTCATCATACATCATTGAAATGTTGTTGGAGCGTTACATAAACCGAATGGCATACGACGGTAATTGAATGTTCCGTAGGGGCATGTGAATGTTGTCTTTTCTTGGTCGTCAGGATGAATAGAATTTAGAAAAACCCTGAGTAACCATCTAGGTAGAAAAAGTAAGAATGTTTGGCTAATCTTTCCAACATTTGATCGATGAAGGGTAAAGGAAAATGATCTTTCCGGGTAACTTTGTTTAGTTTTCGGTAATCGATGCACATTATACTCCCGGTTACTATTATCTGTGTTATAGACTCACCCTTTGAGTTCTTAGTGACTGTAATGCCTCCCTTCTTTGTTATGACATGCACTGGGCTGACCCACTGACTGTCGAATATTGTATGTATAATTCCGGCGTCTAGTAACTTCTTAACCTCGTCCTTGACTACAGTACTTAAAATGGGATTAATCCTTCTCTGAGGTTCTCTAGAGGTCTTACAGTCTTCCTCTAGCATAATGCGATTCATGCATATTGAAGGACTTATTCCTTTTAGATATGATATGTTATAGCCTAACGCAATTAGGTATTTCCTTAAGACGTCTAAAAGTATTTCGGTCTCGAGCTGTCCTAAATCTACATTCACTATAACTGGTCTTCTAAGTTCTGAATTGAGGAATTCGTATCTAAGGTTATTAGGTAATGCCTTGAGTTCAATATCGGGTTGTTTTGGGCATGGCATATGGTCAGGTGTAAGATCAAAGCATTCAATTTGGCTTTCGTCCTGGTAAGGTTCTTTCAAATTATCATCTTCGAAGATCTCAAGAGATGGGATTTTCGTTATGTTAGAGTAGGTAGTCTCTTCTTTTTCCATTTCTTGTCTGCAATCGTGAATGATGTCTATAAGGTAACATGTATTGTCTATGGCTGGAGCTTGGAGGAATTGGGTTAGAATAAATTCAACTTTCTCCTCTCCTACTTCGAATGTAATCCTGCCTTTCTTCACATCGATGATAGCTCCGGCTGTGGCTAATAATGGGCTTCCTAGTATGATAGGGGTTGTAACATCTTATTTGATGTCCATGATTATGAAATCAGTCGGGATGTAGAACTGGCCTATTCGTACAAGAACATTTTCTAGAATGCCAACCGGGAATTTTACTGAGCAATCAGCTAGTTGAACTGACATCTTGGTTGGTCTCAGTTGTCCCATATCGAGCTTCTTGCAAATTGATAATGGCATAACACTTATACTTGCTCCTAAATCACATAGGGTTTTGTCTATGACAAACTTTCCTATCACACAAGGAATAGATAAACTTCTTGAATCTTTCAGTTTAGGAGGCATGTTATTTGAGTAATTGTGCTACACTCAGCAGTAAGTGTAATTGTTTCATTCTCCTCGGTTTTCTTTTTGTTAGATAAGATCTATTTTAAAAATTTAGCGTATGAGGGAATCTGAGTAATAGCTTCTGTGAAGGGTATGGTGATGTTTAACTGTTTCAGAAGCTCTACGAATTTCTTGAATTATCCCATAGTCTTAGAATTTGTTAACTGTTGGGGTACGAAATCGGCGATTTATACGGTGGCGAAGGTACATAAGGTTTTTCCTTTTCCTCAGATTCTTGTTCCTTGGCTTCCTTTTCCTGTGGTTTATCATTTTTCACAGTCAATTTCTCAGGTTATTGGTACATGGTTGGGTTTTCAGTTCTAGGATCGGTAGATCCGTCCAATTCTTTTCTGCTTCTTAGTATAACTGCACTTGCATGACCTTTAGGATTTAGTTGTGGTCGTGCAGGAAAAGTTCCATCTAGGGCAGTAGTGTAAACACCCCAAATTTTCCTTCACTTTTTTCTCACACCATGGCTTGTGATCTTTTTATATAGCATTGCATAAGCATATCATCTCTCACTACATAGTTTATTTCATCTGCATAGCTAGGGTTTGTGATCTGAGCAACCCAAGAAGGGATTTGGGCCATCTCAAAGGCCTTTAAGCTTGTCAAGAAGGTCCATTAGTGTTCTATTATCATAATATGCTCCCTAAAGTTCATAAAAGTCAAGAGATCACAAAGCATTGCAAAGGCATGAAGGCAGACTGAAGATTTCCTACAAAGATGACCTAAAATTAGGGTTTTGGGTTTGAGGCCCTTAACCTCTAATTTTTTGGTCATTCTTGATTCCATTGGTCTTATTGTGCAAGTCATCTGATCAACTGGTAACTTATTGTACAAGAAAAGTCAGAATCAGGGCATCTGAGGCCACCATCAATGTAACCAAGGGGTCATTTTCATCATTTTGAGGTTCTATGATCTTTATTTGATCTTAGAAGTGTTTATAAGTTCACAAGATTGAATAATTTCAAGCCATTTACAAACTTTTCATTTTTGGACATGACTTGTAATGGAAACTTTCCATTTTGGGAAAGATTTTCAACCTCCTCTTTCTTGATCAAAAATGCTTCAAATGAAAAATCCTTAAACATGAAAGTTGTAGATTGGATCTTCCCATTTTCAAAAAGTACACAAACTCCTCTTGATTCATCTTAGAACTCAAGATATGATGTTTCAAAGTTGGGAAAAATCTTGTAATTTTCAAGTATGTGCCAAAGAGAGATTTTTGCAAAATCAAGTTTCAAGACTTCTAATGACCTATAATCCACCTCTAAGCATCATAACATGATTATGAAACTTTCCTTGATCAAAATTGTGCCATGAATCACAAGTTTTCATGCCTTTCACTTCAAGAAATTTCCAAGTTGGAAATATGCAAAACCTATGCTATCTTACAATCTAAGTGTTACAACTCACAAAATCTGATCTAAAGGCCCTCCATGAATCAAGCTGAAGCAAGACAAACCTTGAAACAACCTCTGACCCGTGCCATGCCTCAAGGACACATTCTTTGACTTTTTTACAACTTGGCCCATACCAATCACACTATGCCACAATAACTCTCTGGCCAATCAGCATTGTTTATGCAAGCATCAAGCAACTCATTTCACACAACATTGGAGCCTGAAACAACACACACTCAGAAATCCCAAAAATTTCCATAACACTTCCTCTCTTCGAATTTCACAACACATCCATCAAAACTCAAATCTTTTTCCACCAATCATCTCCACATAACCTATAGAACACAAACCAACCATTAAAATAGCCTGAATCACCACACACACAAACCTCTATATCTGCTACATCAGAGCTGGACCACACAAACTAGCCACTCTCAAAGCCTTTCAAGCATTCCACTAGCATCAGGAGGACCAAAGGTGACTTCTTGCACAAGGAAGGAGCTCTGAAAGTCCATATTGAAGATCATCAGCTCAGGTATGCCCAAGAACAAAATCTTTCAGACCTTTGATTTCTTGTTATAGCATGAAACTACATGTTATGGGGATCACTCTAATGTTTTTAGAATCGAAAATAGTTGAGAAATAAGCATTTCATGAGCTTCTGAACTTTGTCCAGAAATATGTTTTGATTTGATTCTCTCTGATTGTGTGATATAAATGTTGTTTATTGATTGATTTGAGTAGCATTTGATGTGGGGATCATTTCTGGGTGGTTTTGATGTTTAGATTTTGCCTAGGGAGGAAGATGAGGTTTTGAGTGATCGGAGAAGATGACCGGAACACTATTCCGGTCACCTGAGGGTCATTAGGGATAATTTAGGTTTTATTTTCCAGATGTGTTTTGGGCCATTGGATGCGTGTTTAGTTTAAGCCTTGGACGGATCAGATTACTTCATTTAGCCCTAATTGCATTTAATTAATATAAATCAAATTAATTAGCCAGATTCAATCCTGACCACCCATCTGCGTGCGCAGTCAACCAATGTTTGAATCCTGGCCTTAGATCTTGCTTACTTCCATTTTCTTTCATTTTCTTTTATTTATTTCATATTTCGTTTCATGTATTTATTAAAAATAGCAAAAAGACTTTTAAAAATCTCATTTTCTGTATTTTCACTTCAAATATTTTTCTTAACTCAAAAACATTTTTTATTTTAATTTATGCATTAAAAACGTATTTTTAAATCATTTAAATGTTTTAATTAATTAATTAATTGATTTTAATTAATTAAAAATACATTTAGGTTTCTAAGAATCACAAAAACATTCATGAAGCATTCTCATACATTTAGAAACATTTACAAACTCATCACACAAATTTATTTTTAGGTTTGACATTATTTTCATAATTTACTTTGAATTAGGGTTCATAAAAATCACATTTTCTAACCCTCACTTTGAAAAATCATTTCTGATCAACCATGATGAGTTTGAACTTGATTCATTTTACATTGTTTCATATATTGCATCTAGTATCTAGGTTATTTATCTTATAATTTTGCATTGCATTTTCAATTTGATTCGCATTTTTCCCTTAGAACCACCCAAAAACCCTAGTTAACTTAGGAAAATCATAACTTTCTCTAGGTTTAGCTTCTGACCTTCATCTTTGGGTAGTGATCTTACATGTGTTTAGGGTTTGTTTGAGTTCATTTTCAAATTTTTATCATGATGTATGCTTCTGTTTTGGTCATGTGCATCTCATACATTCATAAAACCCTAATTTATCATGTTCATTTGCATTCATCTTTGCATATCATCATATGAACTTTCCATGGCATTCCATGCATTTGTATGACATCATAGACACCTTAAGACATGCTTGAACATTGCTTGATCATTTCTTCATTCATTTGGTATGCTTTGCATTCATTACATTCCATGTACATCCATGTGTTTTCAAGTTTCTTTCATGTCATCTTAGCATCTCATCCTTTGTATGATCATTCATATGCATCATGTATGACTTTTCATCATCTCATAACACATTTGCATTGCATATTCACTTCTGTTTTTGGTCATTGCACTTCCATTTTCTTTATTTCCTTTTGCTTTGCATCTTATGCATCTCACACTAACATTTCCAGGGCTTATGGTAAGTTGTTTGGGATGTGGATTTGCCTTCGCAACCTACCTATTCTCTTCTCTTCATTTGCATTATTTATTTGTCTTTGAAGTGAACTTGCTTAACTTATGCTCTCTCTTTCTTACTTTCCTTCTTTTAGGTTACTTATCTTCTTCAGGAAGTAAGTAACCTATTCTCCTTCTCCTTCTTTTTTTCATCTGCTTCTCTTCCTTGGTGGCCTCCTGAAGATCTTTCTTTAAGCCTCACAAACTATAGGATATCCAAGCATGATAATTTTTAGGGTTGTATATAGTCTCCCCTTAGTTTTTAACTTTGAGTCTCCTTGAGTCTCTCTTCTCATCTCATAATCAGAGGCTAAACACTTAAAGCTTTAGGACTTTGAATTAGGGTTATGCCTGCATCCTTATCTTAGGATGGAGTGTATAACTTTAATCCTTAGTGTTAAACCTTTAATTTGTTTACACCTCTTAATCAAAACACCTAATAATGATTAATACTTAAGCTTGTAACTTGGGCCTTACATTAGGGTTCCATCTCTTCCTCATGGTTAAGAGGGACTAACCCTAGTGTTTAATGGATAAGTCCCCCTAATGCTAAAGTCTTACAAACATAAAACTCACTTCTTAATCCCATCCTTTAATTAAAATCCACTTAATAAAGGCTTGTTATATAATGAATTTAATCTCTAACCATGGATTAAGTTGAGGAGTCTTCCTCAGCTTAAGTGTTCTCATCTATCATCCTTCTCTTAGGATGGTGTAATGAGTTCACTAATCCCTGATTAGAGATTAAACTCATTACTTAACACTAAACAAAAAAACCCAAAAACATCTTAATAATCACAAGTAGGTTAATGATCTTAATCCTACATCATCATGGTAATTAAGTTGAGATACTTATCTCTTTCTTAAGTAGGCTCATTATCCCTAATCATAGAGGATATAATGAGTTTACAAACCCTTGATTTAGGCTTAAGCTCATTATCCTATGCAAAACACTAAAAACACAAAAACAAACAATAATCGTCTCCTCCGGGATTCTGTTCTCATCTCACTCACTCTGAAAACGAGAACTCGCTTCTTCCATCTAATGCAAGACAATTAGCACTCGAGCCAGACGAGTCACACACTTGAGCATAGACAAGCAAGCAGTTCATAGTCAAAATCATCCAGTCGCTTTGAGTCGAACTACGGTGTTTTGACTTCCTCATTGCACGAGAGGATACGTAGGCATAACTTAACAGTTCTCGAAAAAAAGTCTCTTTGTCATCCCCCTCTTCCAGCTTTTCTTTTCTAAGCCTCATTCTTGAGCACTCACCCTCTCTTTTTGCACTGACACACTGTACTTTATCCTTAGATTTTTATACATAGTTTGCACATACACTACCCCCTTTTAAACACAATCAAGTAAGTGTGGATCCCGTCAAGTATGACGGATGATCTGGGTGCTAATACCTTCCCAGGTCGTAACCAACCCCCTTTCTCAGTTTCTTTGGTTCACAACCGTCTTATCTATACCCTTCCAAGTTTATGCAGCATTACCTTTCCTTCGGGATAAAAATGCCTAGCTGACGACTCTATTCAACCTCAACCTCCAACATCACCGACATTTCGCGTTTGCACCGGGATGTAAATCTTTGGGAGCGACAGCTTGGCGACTCTGCTGGGGAGGAAATCTTGTCACCAGGGCTTCTGGTTCTCTTGCGGGTTTCTCCTAGTGCTTGTTTGTTTGTGTTTACTGGGGGTGTTATGTGTTATGGGTTCTTTTGTTTTTTCTTTATTTATTGCTTTCTGTACGGCTTTATTTACTGCATTTACTTTATCACTTTCATTTACTGCTTTGTTCATTTCATTTTATCATCATATCATGTGCTGGTTTGTTGGTTTTCCTTGGTGGGAGGGGTATTCCAGTGAGAAAGGTCCAACACAAAGGCCTGAGTGACTGAAATAGGATTAAAGTGGCTTCATATTCTTTCCCATTCCATTTTGGTCTGGTACGGGAATATGAAACACGGTTCAAACATGGGTTCTTCTTAAGAACTCTGTGCTACGGATTTCCTGTAGTGCTAGGGCTATCTGGGAAGCCTGCTAAGTCTGGATAACCTTTTTAGATGACCTTCAGCATCTGAGGTGAATTAGAGGAGGATCCTTTATGATTAGGGTAAACATTGTACCTCCGTGTTAGAAGTGTTTACACTTCTCATAATAGATCCGAGCCTGAGGATCCTTGTTCTAGAACAATACATGTGTGTGGGTGGGTTGTTTACAGGTTTGCAGGAACCCTTGGCCTCATCATACCATGTTACTGGAACTTTGTTAAGGTTATAATGATTATGGACTGGTCTTATGAAATCCTGGACTCTAGACTCTTTATTTGAGTCTCCCACCTGGTTACAGGTTCTCAGACCTTCATCCGGATTTCTGAACACTCATGGACCCTATCAAAAGCAACTGACATTCCAGCACCTGATCACAAACCCCTGCATATCATTCAGCATACATCATATTGCATCATTTAACATTTTGTCTATTTGTTTTACAGGGTATCCACATCTTCTTTGGTTTGGTTTTGACCGTTCTTCTGCTTCAGTCATCTTCATCAGATATCTTCTTCAGTTGTCTTCTTCAGCTACCTGATTCAGTTATCTGCTTTAGTTATCTTCATCAGCACCCATTGTCAGTATGGATTCAACCAGGAAGAGCAACATCACATACCACTTATTTGAGTACCCTCTGATAGGCATCAGGCAGATGCAGGCTCTCATCACTCCTGATCATGTTCCCTTATTCAGAGAACATTATGGTGGTATCCTGGACATGATCCTGGACTTGGACACATCACAGAGGAGCATGATTCACACTTGCCTTCAGTTTTATGACCCTCCTCTCCGTTGCTTCACTTTCCCTTATTTTTTAATAGTCCCTCTTTTGGAAGAGTATTCTATGTTGTTGGGTGTCCCTATCAGAAGAGGATTCCCTTTCACCCCTGAGATGACTGCTCCTAAGAATGAAGACATAGCCAAATTTTTACATTTGGAAGCCACCATCATTTATCAGCATATGACCACCAAGGCTGGAATCCCAGGCATTCATCTGTACTTCTTAATCACTCAGGCTACCAATCATGTTGCAGTAGGGAAGTGGGAAACTGTGTGTGCTCTCCTGGCTCTTAGCATCTATGGTATCATCTTGTTTGCAGACAAGCCTAAGTTTGTAAGCAAGAATTCTATCCATATCTTCATGCTCAAGAATCCAGTTCCTACCTTGCTAGGGGATTTCTACTACTTAGTGCATCAGAGGAATGAGAAACAGAGAGGGAGACTGGTGAGATGTTGTGCACCTCTCTTCTATAGTTGGTTGATGAGACATATGCCGAAGACGAAAGCTTTCTTGAATCCACATCAGTCAAGAAACTGGGTTAAAAGGATGATTTCCCTCACATCAAAAGACATCAGGTGGTGTACTCAGAACACCAAGGGCAGAGACATAATTACAAGCTATGGACAAAATCCTAATGTACCTCTTATTGGAGTAAAGGGTTGCATCAATTACAATCCTTTGCTATTCAAAAGACAGTTGGGATGTGCCCTTGTACATCCACCTCGGGATCAGGATTTATCAGAGTCTCTTTATTGTGCTATTCTGAATAATCATGCCACCGTCCGACAAGCAGCCTGGGCTTGGGACAACACACAGACTAAAGGTGTTAGAACAATTATGGTTCTGAACCTCTAAAGTGTTTTGATGATAACAAAGCTTTTTATAATAGAAGTTCTAATGAATATATTTATTCTTGTGTAGAAGACAAACTCATTTAAGTAAACCATACGCGCTTAGAAGATTCATTTAGTCACATACAGAAGATACTTCAAAGGAGAATCCAGCATTAAATAACATATTTATTGGCTGCGCATCTTATATTTATTATCTCTGATATCCGCTTAGAAGATGTTGGTATCCTTATTGAAGACATTAATTAAAGGATATTTTAATTAATGAACAAGACAAGTATCTCTGCTTATGGAAGGAATTTATGGTATTAAAGTCTATCCTAATTTAATTCATGATGTCTCCAACGGCTACATTCTTCAAGTACTATATAAAGGACTTCATTTGAAGATTTCAGTGACACACTTCAATACATTCACGCAAATAGATTAAATCATCTTGTGCTTACTATTGTAACTTTCACTTAGTGATCCTTGCTTATCAAGAAACATTATAAGTTACTTCTTTATTATATTTTGTAATAGTAATTTTATTCCTTGAGTGACTAAGTTTAGTCAGAAGACTCAAGAGGACATTGACTATAGGTCTTTGTGTGTATTCTTATTGAATAGTGGATTAAGACCTCAGTAGAGGCAAAATCACCTTGGCGGGTGGACTGGACGTAGTTTGAGTTCAAACGAACCAGGATAAATTAATCTTGTCATTAGAAGTTTATTTTATTTGTTAAAGAAAACCCAATTCCAACCCCCCTTCCTTGTGTTTTGCGCACCTTCAATTGGCATCAGAGCTCTAGGTTCTGAGTAATACACTTAACCGTGTCAGTAAAAGATCCAGAAGTTAAACACATGGCCGAAATTGGAATTAACAACAATGACTATCAGAACAACAAGATCAATGCTAAACCTCCAATATTCAATGGTGATAATTTTGACTACTGGAAGGATGTTCTGGAGAGTTTCTTTCTAGCTCTAGATGGAGATCTCTGGGACATGGTGACAGATGGATACATTCATCCTGTTGGAGCAGATGGTCAGAAGATTGAAAGAAAAAATATGACAGCTCAACAGAAGGAGGAATTCAGAAATCATCACAAAGCTAGGACCATACTTCTAAGTGCCATCTCATACACAGAATATGAGAAGATCACAAACAGGGATTCAGCTAAACACATGTTTGATTCTCTGAGGATGACACATGAAGGAAACTCTCAAGTCAAGGAGACTAAAGCTCTAGCTCTCATCCAGAAGTATGAAGCTTTCAAAATGGAAGAAGATGAGACCATTGAAAAAATGTTCTCAAGGTTCCAAATCCTGGTAGCTGGTCTAAAAGTTCTGGACAAAGGCTACTCAACAGCAGATCATGTGAAGAAAATCATCAGAAGTTTACCAAAAGCTTGGAGGCCCATGGTCACTGCTTTAAAGTTATCAAAAAATCTGAATGAAATTTCCTTAGAAGAACTGATCAGCTCCTTGAGAAGTCATGAGATTGAGTTAGAAGAAGATGAAACCCAGAAGAAAGGTAAGTCTGTAGCTCTTAAATCTAACAAGCATGTTTCTAAAGCTTTACAGGCAGAAGAAGAAGAAGAAAGCTCTGGATGCTCATCAGAAGAAGATGAATTATGTCTCCTATCCAGAAGAGTTCAACAACTCTGGAAACATCGTCAGAAGAAGTTCAGAAATACCAGAAGAACAAACAATTATTCTGAATCAACATCTGGTCATAAGAAACCCAGAAGCAAAGAAGTTGTATGCTACGAATGCAAAGAACCAGGACACTATAAAAGTGAATGTCCAAAACTTCAGAAAGAAAAACCCAGAAACAAATTCAGCAGAGAAAAGAAAAAGAGTCTCGTGGCAACATGGGATGATTCTGAATCATCTGAAGCAGAGTCAGATTCTGAAGATGAACAAGCAAATATTGCATTAATGGCAAACATACCAGAAGATGATCACTCATCAGAATCAGAGTTAGAATCAGATTTAGAAGAGGTATTTTCTAAATTTTCCAGATCTCAGTTAGAAGCTAGCCTCTCAGAAATTCTTGAAAAATATCATAAGCTTCAATTCAAATACAAAGACATTAAACAAAGTCTAGTATCTGAATTAGAAGAAGTTAGAAAACTAAAAACAGAAAACTCTGAGCTGAAAGAAAACCTCTTTGAATGTAAAAACTCTTTTGAGAAACTTAAAGCTCAGAAGAAATCTGAATTAGAAGATCTAATCAATTCTGATAATATCATTAAACAATATGATTATAGCTTTCAACAATTTCTTACTAAAAGCTTAGATAGAAGAAAGATTGCATCTATGATCTATGGTGTTAGTAGAAATGAAAGAAGAGGCATAGGCTATGTGAAAAATAAAGAAACTCTGAAGCTAAAAAATATTAATGACATTGTCATAAATACAAATACTCCTCTAAGTTCTCATTTCACCTATGGTCATAATCATGATCTTATATACACTAGTGAGTTATCTTGTTCTACAAGTTCTGATTTGAAACCTAAAATGAATCAGAAGTTTGTAAAAACTAACAAACAAGGACCCAGAAGAATATGGGTACCCAAGGATAAAATTGTGTATGTTGCAGATGTCTTTAACAGCAAAACTGAAACACCAATCATGGTACCTGGACTCTGGATGCTCACGTCACATGACGGGAAGAAAGCATATGTTCCAAAGTCTTGAATTAAAAGATGGAGGCCACGTAGGTTTTGGAGGCAATCAAAAAGGAAGAATAATTGGCTCTGGAACTATTGGTAATGGAAATCTTCCCTCTATCTCTAATGTTCTACTTGTAGAAGGATTAATGCATAACTTATTATCCATAAGTCAATTAAGTGATAATGGCTATGACATAATCTTTAATCAAAAGTTCTGTAAAGCTGTTAGTCAGAAAGATGGAACAATCCTCTTTAGTGGAAAGAGAAAGAACAACATTTATAAAATAAAGCTTTCAGAATTAAAAATTCAAAATGTAAAATGTCTAATGTCTGTGGAAACTGAGCAATGGGTCTGGCACAGAAGATTGGGACATGTTAATATGAGAAGATTATCTCAACTTAACAAACTCAATCTAGTCAGAGGACTTCCAAATTTGAAGTTCAACTCAGAAGCTCTGTGTGAAGCATGTCAGAAAGGCAAATTTTCAAAAACTGGTTTTAAAGCTAAAAATGTTGTATCTTCCTCTAGACCATTAGAACTTCTGCACATTGACTTGTTTGGACCAGTGAAAACTGCTTCTGTCAGTGGCAAAAAGTATGGATTAGTGATCGTAGATGACTTCAGCAGATGGACATGGGTAAAGTTTCTTAGACACAAGGATGAGTCAATTGCTGTATTTTCTAACTTCTGCAAACAAGTTCAAAATGAAAAAGAATCTAAAATCATTAAAGTCAGGAGTGATCATGGTGGAGAATTTGAAAATAAACAATTAGAATCATTTTTTAATGAAAATGGCATCTCTCATGATTTTTCTTGTCCTAGAACTCCACAACAAAATGGGGTTGTAGAACGTAAAAATAGAACATTACAAGAGATGGCCAGAACCATGATAAATGAGACTAATATGGCTAAACATTTTTGGGCAGAAGCAGTAAATACAGCATGCTATATTCAGAATAGAATCTCTATAAGACCTATTCTTGAAAAGACTCCTTATGAATTGTGGAAGAACAGAAAGCCCAACATTTCATACTTTCATCCTTTTGGATGTATTTGTTTTATCTTAAATACTCTTGATACTCTGAATAAATTTGATTCTAAGGCACAAAAGTGTTATATGTTAGGATACTCTGAACGTTCTAAGGGATACAGAGTATACAATACAGAAACACGCATTGTGATAGAATCTATTCATGTCAGATTTGATGATAAGCTTGGTTCTGAAAAACCAAAGCAGAATGAATTTTCTGCAGATATAGAAGTAGAAATCTCTACAAACAGAACTTCTAAAGATCAATCATCTAAAGATCAAAACAATACAATTTCTCCAACAACATCTGAAGAACCCATCCAGAAGAAACTATCCAGAAGCAATATTAATCACCCAGAAGATAAAATCTTGGGAAAGAAAGATGAACCAATCAGAACAAGATCTTCATTCAAAAACTCTGAAGAGACCTTAATGGGACTTGTTTCTCTGATTGAACCAACTTCCGTAGAAGAAGCTCTCTCAGAAAATGATTGGATTCTGGCTATGCAAGAAGAACTAAATCAATTCACCAGAAATGATGTGTGGGATCTAGTTCCTAGGCCCAGAGGATTCAACATCATAGGCACCAAGTGGGTATTCAGAAACAAGCTAAATGAGCAAGGAGAAGTTGTCAGAAACAAAGCAAGACTGGTTGCACAAGGTTATAGTCAACAAGAAGGAATTGACTATACAGAAACCTATGCACCAGTCGCCAGGTTAGAATCTATCAGACTTCTAATATCATTTGCTGTAAATCATAATATTATTCTATATCAAATGGATGTCAAAAGTGCATTTTTAAATGGTTATATTGATGAAGAAGTGTACGTACACCAACCCCCTGGTTTTGAAAATACAAAATTTCCAGAACATGTTTTCAAACTCAAAAAATCATTATATGGTTTAAAACAAGCTCCCAGAGCTTGGTATGAAAGACTAAGTAATTTTCTTCTGGAAAATAAGTTTATCAGAGGGAAAGTGGATACAACTCTTTTCAGTAAAAACATTAAAAATGATCTTCTGATATGTCAAATTTATGTAGATGATATAATTTTTGGTTCTACTAAAAGTGCCTTGGGAAAGAAATTTGCTAAATCTATGCAGGAAGAATTTGAAATGAGCATGATGGGAGAACTAAAGTTCTTTCTGGGAATTCAAATAAATCAAACATCAGAAGGAACATATATTCATCAAAGCAAATATGTAAAAGAACTTCTGAAGAAATTTGATTTATCTGAAAGCACTATATCTAAAACTCCTATGCATCCTACTTGTATTTTGGAGAAAGAAGAGGTAAGTAAGAAAGTAGATCAGAAGCTCTACAGAGGTATGATTGGATCTCTTCTCTATCTAACTGCTTCTAGACCAGATATTCTATACAGTGTATGTTTATGTGCTAGATTCCAATCAGATCCTAGAGAAACTCACTTAACAGCAGTTAAAAGAATCTTTAGATATCTGAAAGGTACTACTAATCTTGGTCTATACTACAGAAGATCAGAAGAGTATAAACTTGTAGGATATTGTGACGCTGATTTTGCTGGAGACAGAACAGAAAGAAAAAGTACCTCTGGAAGTTGTTAATTTCTGGGAGACAATCTAATCTCTTGGTCTAGCAAAAGACAGTCAACCATAGCATTATCAACTGCAGAAGCTGAATACATTGCAGTAGCTGGATGCAGTACTCAGATGCTCTGGATGAAAAATCAGCTTGAGGACTTCAATATCTATGAGAGTAACATTCCCATCCTCTGTGACAATACTTCTGCTATTTGTCTCTCTAAAAATCCAATTTTACATTCTAGGGCTAAACACATAGAAGTTAAACATCACTTCATTAGGGACTATACTCAGAAGGGAATTTTAATGTTAAAATTTATAGACACAAATCACCAATGGGCTGATATTTTTACAAAACCCCTTCCTGAAGATAGATTTAATTTCATACTAACTAACCTTAGCATGAAATTATGTCCAGAATGAAAGTGCTTTACTTATATGTATTTATCACTTAGAAATTCTGATATATATCCTCTATATGGTTATCTCAGAAGATGCTATGCTCTAACTGTTTCATTCTTAGAACTTCTGTTCAAAGGATTAACATGCAGATCTTCAAATCAACAAGTGTCAACAAGGCTCTAAGGATTTCCATCAAAATTAAAACAAGTGTCCAAATTCTAAAGAGTGATAGAACATACTTTGGTAACTGTTCTCTACAGAAGGACAACTGTTGATATTCTGGGAATCTGATATGGCTAAACTAGACACCAAAAAGGCAAAAATCTCTTGGGTAACTGTTCCAGAATCTTTTACGCCTTACCCTATGTCAGCGCATTTAATGCATTTAATCATTATGTTTTTAAACTTAAATTTTCCCACTAATTTCTCAACTAATTAAATGATTTATTTTTCTATATATGTAATGTGTCTCTCTCACTTTCATCTTTTACCCGTATTTCATTCTTACTGAATTTTTTTACCCTCACTCTTGCGTTTTCTCTACCCCTTTTTAAAAACCCTAAACCTTCAAATATCATCTTAGTAACTAATGGCTTCATCTTCTCATCAACGCAAAGATTCTTCTGATGTGTTCTATGTTGAGCCCACGAAGACTCTCTCAACTCCCACTGACAAATTGGAAGTCCTGTGTGAGTTATTTGTGGATTTCAACAGTTTGAAGGAAAATGGTTTTGATCTCATCCCGTATGTTCATGCTCAGGGCTGGGAAAAGTATTTTGATCGTTTAATGGGACCAGTCTTTCCAAAACTGGTTAAAGAATTCTGGGTTTATGCAACATCAAACGACGCACAGGTTACCTCTTACGTGCTTGGTAAAAGGGTGGTTATTTCTGAAGACTATCTTGCTAAACTTATTGAAGCTGATGGAAATGGCATCAAGTGCAGTGACATGGACAAAGTGTCTGATACTGCTGTGATAGCAAAGGAAATTTTTACCTCTGGCAAACCCTCCAACAAAATCAAAGACTTGAAGACCCCTCTCCGCATTTGGGCCAAAATAATTCTTGGGACAATCTGTCACAGGAAAACTACCAACTCTCCAGATTACATCAACCTGGACCAACAATTTCTTCTCTACTTCATTGCCAAAAAGAGAAAGATCAATCTTGCACATACACTATTCCAGAATCTGAGAGCCAGTGTGAAGGAAACCAGAGATGGTGAAAAGACCAAAAGGGATTGGATTCCTTTTGGACGTATTATTTCTGACATACTTTGCCAAAACAAGCTGGTAGACTTTCTAGCAGAGTTGAAGCAAACTGAACTTCTAGAAACAGATGTTGGAAAACCTCTGAATGCAAAGAACTTGAAAAAGATGAAGTTCATTACTTCTATTCAGCAAGAACCTGTTCTTCATTCTAGAGAAGTAATCATCACCAGAAGGATCCCATTGGAAAACTTCCCTCTCTTCTCTTCTGACACACCTCCAGAAGTTGTAGTTAACTACCTGGATATCTACAAGCAACATGGTGTGGACCCCCAGTTCAAGCCTACTGAACTCAAATAGAAAGCCCCAGACGCTGCCTCTGTAAGACTCAAGAAGAGAAAGACTGCTGAAGGACCTTTTCAGAAGATTCCAAAATCATCTAGAACATCAGGTAAATCTTCTGCCTCTAACTCTGAAATCATTTCTGTATTAGAAGCAGTTAATGTAGAAGTGTCTGAATTACCCTCTAGCACCTCACCTTCTAGCCATCTATCCTATGTTGATATTCCTTCTGCACAAATCCCTACCTCTGAACCACCTCAATTTGTTAATCCTATTCAAACTGAAATCCCTGCAACTGCTGCTGTAGCATCCATCCTCTCATCACTATATCCACCAGAAGCTGAACTCCATCAACCACAAACTATTTCTGATTTTGACATACCCATTGATAATACCCCACTATCTGACATTGATCGCTCTCCAACAACTAAAACACAAACTGCTTTGCAACATGCCCTGTCAGATCTTGAACAGTTTCAAGACTCAGAATCTGCCCAACTTCCATCTCCTGAACATGCACCTAGACTATCCCCCATACGAGAAAGCTCACTATCCTCTTATATATCTACACCACCAAACTCACCTATATTCATAAACATTCCTGACACTCCAGAAGAAACTGAAAATGAAAATCCTCTCAGAACATCTGTTGATTTTGAAGCCCTACAAAAACTGTCCTCAGTATCAAACAAAACATCAATACCTATACCAAAACCAAAACCATCTAGAACAGACATTTCTGCTTTACTTCTTGCTTTTGAAACAAGCTTGAAATTAAAGTTAGAGGATCTGAAGTCTGCATGCTCAGAGCTTACAGATCCAGCTGCTTCTGATTTTCTGTGGGCTACCCTCAGAAAGTGGTTTAATGTTGAGTCCAAAAGACTGAAGGACATCTGCTATGATGTTGCTCACCAGAACTTATGTGAGTACCTTCAAGCAGTCGTTTCTAATGTTGAACAGGCTAAACCTCTTCTGCTGGATAACAAGCCTTGGACAGAGTCAGAACCTCTGGATGAACTCTCAGCACTTCAAATGGTATTGGTATCTTCTGAAGAAGAGCATGTTGATGAACCTGGGACTCAAGCTTCCCCATAAGTTGAAGAACCTCTGGCTACAAATTTTGTTCTGCAAACTCTACAAGAGCTGAAAAAGGAGAATCAGCTGGTGAAACAACATCTGGATAAGCAAGATGAAACCACTGCTGAAATGAAGACATTACTTGGCAAGCAAGTGGAATCCTCATCAGAAATCAAATCTTTGTTGGAGACCTTAGTTACTAAGATGAACTCCTAAAGTTTTTTTGCTTATCTTCTACCTTAGCTGTTCCTCTGTTTTATCTTCTGATTCTGCATAACTCGTTAAACTTCTACTGGTTTTTGTTTTAAATATAATTTTAATATATTGGTTATTATCTGTCCTTTTTCATGTGCTTTGATTCTTTTTGATTATGACAAAAAGGGGGAGAAACGTAAATGATTCTGATCCATAGCAGTTTACCATAATTTGCCTCTTACATATAATTCTAGTAAAACTATTTGAGTTGTTATCATAGAAAAGAAACAGGTCAAGTAATCAACTCAGGGGGAGCTAAGAATCATGGAACATCTGAAGAATTTTCTTCTAAATCAAAGGGAGTTCACTTAATTTTATTAAACTCTATTCCCTTTATTTAAATGTTTTGTCATCATCAAAAAGGGGGAGATTGTTAGAACAATTATGGTTCTGAACCTCTAAAGTGTTTTGATGATAACAAAGCTTTTTATAATAGAAGTTCTAATGAATATATTTATTCTTGTGTAGAAGACAAACTCATTTAAGTAAACCGTACGCGCTTAGAAGATTCATTTAGTCACATACAGAAGATACTCTCAAAGGAGAATCCAACATTAAATAACATATTTATTGGCTGCGCATCTTATATTTATTATCTCTGATCTCCGCTTAGAAGATGTTGGTATCCTTATTGAAGACATTAATTAAAGGATATTTTAATTAATGAACAAGACAAGTATCTCTGCTTATGGAAGGAATTTATGGTATTAAAGTCTATCCTAATTTAATTCATAATGTCTCCAACGACTACATTCTTCAAGTACTATATAAAGGACTTCATTTGAAGATTTCAGTGACACACTTCAATACATTCACGCAAATAGATTAAATCATCTTGTGCTTACTATTGTAACTTTCACTTAGTGATCCTTGATTATCAAGAAGCATTATAAGTTACTTCTTTATTATATTTTGTAATAGTAATTTTATTCCTTGAGTGACTAAGTTTAGTCAGAAGACTCAAGAGGACATTGACTATAGGTCTTTGTGTGTATTCTTATTGAATAGTGGATTAAGACCTCAGTAGAGGCAAAATCACCTTGGCGGGTGGACTGGACGTAGTTTGAGTTCAAACGAACCAGGATAAATTAATCTTGTCATTAGAAGTTTATTTTATTTGTTAAAGAAAACCCAATTCCAACCCCCCTTCCTTGTGTTTTGCGCACCTTCAAAAGGGACTGCTATTTTAGGGAAGTGTAACAACATAGCTTCAACTCAGTACATTGAATGGTCTCGCATCAGAGGATAGATCACTCGCATGCCATTTACCCTAGAGGATGTACCAGGGCCATCAGCAGATGAGCCCATAGCCACAGTCAGTTTGGAAGAGTTTGAAAATCTGAAAGAGAGGAATACCCAGCTTTCTGAAGCCTTAAAGAATACCCTTTGGGAAAGGAATGATGGTCTTCTGGACATTGAGAGGTTAGAGAAGCTCTGTATCGAGCATGTGATCAAGATAGAGAAGACTGAGGACTTCATCAGAAAAGCCCGAGCAGGAGAGTTGGTATTGAAGAATGCTTGCAAAGAAGCCAAGATCCAGAAGGCCAGAGCTGAACACTACCTAGAGGAGAGTCAAGCTAGATGGATCAGGATCACTGAAGCTCGTTTGCAAGAAGATCAGAAGACACAGGCTAAGATAGAGCAGCAGGAAGCCAATGAGAAGAAGATTCAGGAAACCCTATTAGCAGCACAGAAGGAAATCTCCGTGTTGAAAATCTGGGCAGGGTTGAAGAGATCAAAAGAACAAGATAAGTACCAGATGATGACAAGTGCCATTGCAACCAGAAACGTTCTTATTAGAACCATCACAGAGCATCCAGTTGGACCAGTGACTGATGCTCTCCTGAAAGAAGTCAAAGAGGATGACTTTGGGCTGGATGTTTGATTTCTTTTTACTTGTATTTTATTTTGGTTGTACTTTAATTCTTCATGGTGATTTTGTTGTATTTCTTGACTTAATTGTATTTTGAACCACCATGGGATCTTGTTGTAATCATAAACTATGTATTTTTGCATTTGTAATCTATGGTTTATGTGTTACCTGGATCTTCTTTTGAGCTTCATTTCTCTTCAAACATCTTCATCATTCCCGGAGGTCTGGAAGGTCAAAACCAAATAACCAAATCAGATACCCTTTGAAGACAAATAGACATATTGCATTGCATACTAACCTCATTCTCTATTTTTGCAGGTGTTTTTGTTGTTGTTTTCTCACTTTGCGGTGTGTTTCAGGAAATATTGCTCGTAGGAGAGTCTTTCCCATCAACCGCATCCACCGATATCCGACCAGAAACAACCTTCCGAGCTTACAGATGGATCAACTTCAGCAAGAAATGACAGATGTGAGGACTCAGATGACTGATGTGAGGACAGAAGTGAGGACTCAGATGAATCAGTTCATGGCTGTGATGACTGGGCTAGCACAAACCCAAGAAATATTGAGGGAGTTAGTCGAGCGGCAAACCCCAGACGAGAACCATGCAGCCACTGGAGATACAAGCATCAACGCGCGCGATCAGCCGCAAGCAAATCCACCAGAGTTTGGGCCTCACATCAACCCTGAAGTCAATGTTATTAGCAATACTCAAAGAAACACTGGAGATCGTGTTCTACAGGAAGATCCTCAGGACGAGCAGTTTACAGTGTTGGATGCTGGAGCTGATGAAGTTTATGATCGTCGTCTGGACAAGATATCTGAGAAGCTGAGATCCCTGGAATCACAAAATTCTTTGGGATTTGATGTAATGGATATGGGATTAGTGGAAGGTGTTAGGATCCCCCACAAGTTTAAACCTCCATGCTTTGAGAAGTATAATGGTACCTCCTGTCCTCGTACCCACCTTCAATCTTTTCTGGGGAGATTAAAAGCTTATACCATGGATGAGAAGCTGTGGTTGTTTTACTTTGAAAATAACTTGACCGGGGCATCCCGTGAGTGGTATTCTCACCTATCCAGAGCAACAATCAGGAACTGGAAGGACTTAGTTGAAGCTTTTATACGCAAATATCAGTACAACCTGGATATGGCACCCAACCGGACTTTGTTGATGGGTATGTCTCAGTCCTCGAGAGAAATTTTTTGGGAATATGCCCAAAGGTGGAGACAACTTACTTCTTCCGTCCAACCACGTATGTCTGAAAGGGAGATGGCTGACATGTTTATGAACATATTACAGGGAACCTACATTGACCGACATGCTGCTTTCTCTTCCACCAGTTTTGCTGATGTGGTTATAGCTAGTGAGAGAGTTAATGTTGAAGCAGAAGCTGCTGCTAAAGCAAAAGGCAAGAGTGTGATGCCTAAAGAACCAATTTCCAAAGAGACTCAGAAGACTTCCTTTGATCAGGATGTAGACGAGTTCATGAGAATTATCAAGAAGAGTGACTACAAAGTTGTGGCCAGCTCCTTCAGACGCCCTCCAAGATCTCCATTCTATCACTGCTCATATGTTTCGAAGCTCATAGGAATGCATTACTCAAAGTCTTGCACGTAGCCTACGTGCCGAAAGAGATTGCAGTTAATCAGCTAGAGACGGTGGTTTCAAATGTTAATACTAGTCATGGACTAGGTTTCACCAATGCTGATCTGACTACGGAGGGCCGTAACCACAATAAGGATTTACATATCACCTTAGAATGTAAAGGTGATGTACTTTCTCATGTCTTGGTTGACACTGGGTCATCTCTCAATGTTCTTCCAAAGAAAGCCTTGGTCAAGATGGAATATGATGGTCTTGCACTCCGCCCGAGTAACCTAGTATTGAGAGCCTTCGACGGTTCTAAGAGATCGGTTCTTGGAGAAATAGAGCTGCCTGTGGTAATTGGCCCACAAATTTTCAAAACTACCTTCAATGTGATGGACATTCAGCCCGCCTACAGCTGTTTGTTGGGTCGACCCTGGATTCATGCCGCTGGCTCCGTAACATCGACCCTTCACCAAAAGTTAAAATACGAGTGGGAGGGCCCAGTTATCACCATTTGTGGAGAAGAAGACATCTTTGTCAGTCATCTAGCCACCTACAAGTACATTGAGATGGATGGGGAGATCCATGAAACTATGAGTCAGGGTTTTGAAGCCCTCAATGTCAATGAAGCAACAACTGAAGTGTCTGGGACTTCAATTGCTTCTTACAAACAAGCTCGGAAGGTTGTTGAAGACGGGAATGCCCAAGGCTGGGGCAAGCTACTGCAAGTTTAGGTCAAAGAAGACAAGTTCGGGTTGGGTTACAAACCATCCCGACAGGTCCAAGAGGAGGCTGCTGAAGCTCCCAAGTTTATAAGTGGGGGAATGTTGACCCCGGATGCTATCAACAATGTGGAAGACGAGGCTGAAAGCTACTTCAACCTCGAAAGCTGGATTTGTCCAAGAGTCCCGGGCCAACAAGTCCTCAACTGGTCTTCCCAGGAAATTATATGGGTTACTATTGCAGAGTAATTAGTATTTCCTGTTTAAGCATGCATCAAGTCCTATATCTTGCCCAAGGTGTCAGGACTCATTTTGTAATAGGGCAATAAATGTATTTTGTGCAGATGGAATATTAATGAACAATGGACATCTTTTGCAAACAATCTTTTTTCGCTCACTGTCTTTCATTTTTGTTATTTTCGCACAAAACAATAAATGGCAATGTTTTTCTCAATAATAACCTCATTCACTTTTTCTAAATAAGATAAAATCAATCACTAAAATGAACAAATCTCAACCCTTGCAGAGATAGCCTTCCAGATTTGCACCGACAACGACACTGCTATAACCTCGTATGACTTCGACAATCTGATTAATCAAGCAGATGAAGGGGTTCAAGAAGACTATGATTTTCCTGAAGAGTTGGCCAGTTTGTTGAGACAAGAGGAAAAAGTGATTGCTCCTCATCAGGAGGAGGTTGAGACTATCAATCTTGATACTGAGGAAGATGTGAAAGAAGTAAAGATCAGGGCTAGTCTACAAGCTCCAGTGAAAGAGCAACTCATCAGCATGCTTCGAGAATATGTCAACGTCTTTGCTTGGTCCTATCAAGATATGCCAGGTCTGGATACGGATATTGTCATGCATAGGCTGCCATTGAAAGAAGATTGTCTGCCAGTTAAATAGAAGTTGCGCCGTACTCGCCCGGACATGGCCATGAAAATCAAAGAAGAAGTACAAAAGCAGTTGAACTCCAGTTTTCTTGCTGTAACTAGTTACCCGCCCTGGGTTGCTAACATTGTACCCGTACCTAAGAAGGATGGAAAGGTGTATATGTGTGTTGATTACCGGGATCTGAACAGAGCTAGCCCAAAAGATGATTTCCCATTACCTCACATTGATGTATTGGTGGATAACACAGCTCAGTTCTCGGTATTTTCTTTTATGGATGGATTTTTTTGGATACAATCAGATTAAGATGTCACCTGAAGACATGGAGAAGACAACCTTTATCACGCCCTGGGGCACGTTCTGTTACAAGGTAATGCCTTTTGGTATGAAGAACGCTGATGCAACATATCAACGGGCTATGGTAACATTGTTCCACAATATGATCCATAAAGAAATTGAGTGTTATGTGGATGATATGATTTCCAAGTCTCTTACAAAAGAAGATCATTTGGTGAATTTGCTAAATCTGTTTAAGCGTATGAGGAAGTATCAACTGAGATTAAACCCCAACAAATGCACATTCGGGGTACGTTCTGGTAAGCTGCTGGGTTTTATTGTAAGTGAAAAAGGAATTGAGGTTGATCCCGGCAAAGTCAAAGCTATTTCGGAAATTCCTGCACCTAAGACTGAGAAAGAAGTTCGAGGGTTCTTAGGTAGATTGAATTACATCTCAAGGTTCATATCTCATCTCACTGCAACCTGCGAACCCTTGTTCAAGCTGTTAAGAAAAGAGAAAACAGTCAGGTGGAACGATGATTGTCAAAGAGCTTTTGATAAGATCAAAGAATATCTGCAAGAACCTCCAATTCTCATGCCTCCAGTTTAAGGAAGACCTCTAATAATGTACCTGACAGTATAAGAAGAGTCAATGGGGTGTATGTTGGGCCAGCATGACGAGTCTGGTCTAAAAGAGTATGCAATATACTACCTAAGCAAAAAGTTTACCGACTGTGAACAACGTTATTCACTGCTCGAGAAAACTTGTTGTGCTTTAGCGTGGGATACTCGCCGACTAAGACAGTATATGTTGACTCATACTACCTTATTGATCTCAAATATGGATCCAGTCAAGTACAATTTGAGAAGCCAACGCTTACCAGAAGGGTTTCAAGATGGCAAACGATTCTAACAGAATATGACATTCAGTACACCTCTCAGAAAGCCATCAAGGGCAGTGTATTGTCTGACTATCTGGCTGAGCAACCCATTGATGATTACCAGCCTATGAGATTTGACTTCCCTGATGAAGGCATCATGTTCTTAATAGCAAAAGGTTGTGAAGAGCCAGTTCACACTGAAGGGCCTGATCTAGAAGAAACATGGACTATGATGTTTGACGGGGCAGTTAATTGCAACGGTCGTGGGGTTGGTGCAGTGCTTATTAAAACCTTGAATGTATTCGGAGATTCAACTTTGGTAATCAACCAGAACAACGGAAAATGGTACACTCATCAGGAGCATCTGATTCTATATCGTGACTATACGAGGATATTATTGACCTTCTTCACAACAATTAAGCTTGAATACATCCCTCGAGATGAGAATCAGTTTGCAGATAAACAAATGTTAAATGATGCCATGATGATATATGCAAATGATATGCAAGTGTTTGTGATCAAGAGCTGGATCTGATTATCTGTCTTGATATAAGGTCCATGTAAGTTCAAAAGTCCAGATGAAGGCTCGGAAATCCAGTAACCAGGGTGGGGGACTCAAATAAAGAGTCACATGTCCATGGTTAATCACAAGAACTGTCCAAAGTGAAGTACTCTTAAACAAAACAGTAACAGGGTATGATGTGGCCAAGGGTTCCTGCAAACCTGTAAACAACCCAACCTCCTCACATGTAATGTTCTAGAACAAGGATCATCAGACTTGGATCAGTTATGAGAAGTGTAAACACTTCTAACCCGGAGGTACAGTGTTTACAATAACCATAAAAGATCCTCCTCTAATTCACCCTAGATTCTGAAGGTCATAATAAAGGTCATCCAGACTTAGCAGGCTTCCCAGATAGCCCTAGCACTACAGGAAATCTGTAGCACAGAGTTCTCAAGAAGAAACCCACATCTGAACCGTGTTTCATATTCCCGCACCAAACCGAAATGGAATGGGAAAGAACATGAACCACTCCAGCCTAGGTGTCACTCAGGTCCCAGGTATAGGAACTTAATCTCTCAATGGAACCCCACCCACCAAAATAGAAAACCAGATCCAGCATAGTGACAACGACAGTATGAAATATGCATAAGACTGTAAAGAAAGCAATAAATAAAGCTCTACATAAAGCAATAAATAAAGCAAAATAAATAAACACACATAGCACATAACACCCCAGTAAAAACAAATCAAACAAGCGCTAGGAGGAACCCACAAAAAGAACCAAAAGCCCTGGTTGCAGTATAAGGGTCCCCAGCAGAGTCGCCAAGCTGTCGCTCCCACCAAATGACACTCGGCCAAAAGGGGAACAGACGCGAACGGTCGGAGAAAGAGAGAGAACACGATGGTGAACTGAAAAGAGTCGCCAGCTAGGCATTTTTATCCCGAAGGAAAGGTAATGCTGCATAAACCTAGAATAGATATGGACAAGACGATCGCGAACCAGAGAAACTGAGAAAGGGGGTTGGTTACAACCTGGGAAGGTATTAGCACCCAGATTGTCCGTCGTACTCGACGGGATCCACGCTTGAAATATTTGTGTTTAAAGAGGTAGTGTCAGTGCTATTTTGTGTGCAAAAGCTGGAAAAAAATGCAAGTGTCAGTGCAAAAGAAGTGTGAAGTGGATAAGAGAAGTGTCAGTGCTGGAAAGAAGTGCAAAGCTCAATACTATGAGGCTTAAAGAATAATGCTAGAAGAGGGGAGAATATACAGAGACTTTTGTTCGATAACTGTTAAGTTATGCCTACGTATCCTCTCGTGCAATGAGGAAGTCAGAACACCGTAGTTTGACTCAAAGAGACTGAAAGATACATTGACTTGTGAACTACTCACTTGTCTATGCTCAAGTGTATGACCTGTCTGGCTCAGGTGCAAACTGTCTTGCATTAGACGGAAGAAGTTAGTTCTGGTTTATGAGTGAAGATGATGAGAAGAGAATCCCGAAGGAGACGATTATTGTTTGTTTTTGTGTTTTCAATCTTTTATTGCTTTTTGAGTTTGTCATAAGAAAATGAGCTTTTAGCCTAAACCAAGGGTTAGTAAACTCATCACATCTTCCCTCTGATTAGGGGTAATGAGAATACCTTAAGTATGAAGTAAAACACCTCACACTTAATCACCATGATGTAGGATTAAGATCATTAACCTACTTGTATTTATTTAGATGTTTTTGGAGTTTTTGTTTAGTGTTAAGTAATGAGTTTAAGCCATAATCAAGGATTTAATGGACCCATTACACCATCCTAATAGAAGGATAATAGATGAGAACATTTAAGCTGAGGAAGGCTCCTCAACTTAATCCATTATTAGGGATTAAACTCATGACAAAACAAAGCCTTTATTAAAGTGGATTTTAGTTAATGACAAGATTAAGAAGTGAATTTTATGATTTGTAAGACAACTTAAGGGGGAATTGTCCATTAACACTAGGGTTAGTCCTTCTTAACCAATTAAGGAAGAATTATAACCCTAATGCAAGGCCCAAGTTACAAGCTTGATGTCTTAGTGATTATTAGGTGGATTGATTAAAGGATTTAAACACATTAAGGGTTTAACACTTAGGATTAAAGTTATACACTTCATCCTAATAGAAGGATGCATGCATAACCCTAATCACAAAGCCTTAAAACCTTTAAGGTTTAGTCCTTAATTAAGGGATGAGAAGAGAAGACACAAAGATGACACAAAGGTAAAACTAATGGGGGGACTAATCAAACCCTAATTGTTATCATGCTTGGATATCCTATGGTTTATGAGGCTTGCAAGAGATCTTCAGGAAATGCCACCAAGGAAGAAGAAAGATGGAAGGAGGAGAAGCAGAAAGAAGCAAGACAACTTACTTCACTTAAGAAGATAAGTTGCTTGAAGAAAGAAATTGAGGAGAGGACATGAATGAGAAAGATCACTCTAATACAAAAGTAAAATGCAGCAATGAATGAATAAGAGAGATGAGAAGAGATTATGAGAAGTGAAGGCAAATTCACTTCTCAAACACTTACCACCTGAAAAATTAGCAAAAGGAAATGAAAAGAAATGAAAATGAAATGAAATGCAAGGATGCAAGCCAAAGTCAGAAGCATGTTCATGATGCTAATGATGCAAAGAGATGGCATAAATGTATGTCATGAGATGGGGATGATCATACCAAGGATGGGAATGCAAATGAGACATGTAAGAAGCATGAAAGTTCATGAATGCATATGAAATGAAATGAAAGAAAAACATGGCAAATGGATGATGCAATGATCAAACATGATTTAAATATGTCCTAATATGTCTTACATGTCATGTGGATGCACAAAATGTCATGGCAAGTTCATGTATACAAGCTTATGCAAGATGAATGCAAATGAAGATGCAAATTAGGGTTATATGATCATATGAGATGCAAAATTTAAAATCAGAAGCAAATGGTAAGATAAAAAATTGAAAATGGAATCAAAGGGACCCTAAACCTATACAAGTTCACTGCCCAAAGGGGAAGGTCAGAAGTTAAACCCTAAGGGACTTATGATTTTTCTAAGTTTCTAGGGTTTTAAGGGTGATCCTAAAGGTAAAATGTCAAACAAATTGAAAATGAAAGATAAAAATGTAACAAAAATGTTTTTCGAAACTTGAAACTATGCATAACACCATGCCAAAAGAATCATTCACAAACTCATTTTTGTTTAAAAGTTATGAATTTTTGAAGTTAGGGTTAAAAATATTCAAATTTAAGAACCCTAATTCAAATGAAAATTGTCAAAGTGTGATCAAAACCAAAAAGAAATTTGTACTATGAGTTTTTAAATGTTTCTAAATGTTTCTAAATGTTTGAAAATGCTCTCTGAATTTTTTTGGGATTTTTAAATACCTAAATGTATTTTTAATTAAATAATTTTCATTAATTAATTAAAAATAATCATTTAAATGATTTAAAAATATTTTTTAATGCAAAAAATAAAAATAAAAATATTTTTGGGTTCTGAAAATTAATAAAAGATTTAATAAAAATTTTCAGAATTTTTGAAGTCTTTTTACTATTTTTTACAAAATGTACAAATTAAATAGAAAGAAAATGAAATAAAACAAAATAAAAGGAAGTAATCTGATCCAATGATCCAGATTCAAAGTTGAAAGGAAATGGTTGACTAGCGCGTTTTTGGATGGTTGGGATTTGTCCTGACTAATTAAACATAAATAATTAATTAAATGGTGGATTAGGGTTTAAACATGTAATCTGGAACGTCCATACGCGCGGGTAACCTAGGATCTAAAGGCCAATATTCAAACTTAGCTTAATTACAGGATTAGGGCATAATCATTTTCAGGTGACCGGAACAGTGTTCCGGTCATCTTCTCCGGCGAGCATAAACCCTAACTTCTTCCCTAAGCCTCTAATCTCCAAATTTCTTGCCCAGAAATGATCCCCTAGCATCCCTAAACCTAAACCCCCAATCAAAAATCATTTATTTTGCATCATGAACATGATTCGAACCAAAACGTGAAAACGAGAAAAATTTCAAAACATGCATACATCATGGTTTCTCAACCATTTTCAATAATGATCACATCCCCATGATCAGGGGAGCTCAGAGAATCATACAAGAACTTAAAAACAAGCTTCTGGGAAAAAAGTTCATGAGCTATACCTGAGATTGAACCTCCCGATTCTGGGCTTTCTGGATCCTTATTTGGTGCAAATACTCTCCTATGAACCTCCTGATGATGAAATGAAGCTTAAAACAAGCTTGTATGGCCTGGTTTGATGGTTTTGGTTCTGGTGTAGCAGATTTGGAGGTTTGTGTATGTGATGTTTTAGGTTGTTTTAGTGGTTGATTTTTGTTCCATGGATGATATGTGACTTGTTGGTGAAGAAAAAAATGAGGTTTGATGGCTGTGGGAGGAGTTTCGAAGAGATGAAAAATTTAGCAGTTTTTGTAAATCCTGGCCTCTTGGAGAGTTCTGGCTTGTGTGTGTGTTTGTTTCAAGTCCTTGAGGTCCACATAACATGTTCTGATTGGCCAGAGGGTTGGTAATGTCACAGTTTGATTGGTATGGGAAAGGATGCAAAAGTCAAGATTTTTGTGTACCATAGGTATGGCTCGGGTTAGATAAGATCTTAGGGCTTGTCTTGCTTCATCTTGGATCAAGGAAGGCCTTTGGATCCGTTTTTGTGAGCTGGATGGCCTTGATCAAGAGTTTCCAATGTTCTTGCATATTTCCCTCTTTGGAATTTCTTGTGAATCAAGGCAAAGAAACTTATGAACTCTTGGACAATTTGCAGCAAAATGAACCATATGAAGTTGTTATGATGCTTTGAGATCAATTAACAACCAAACCAATCATTAGAAGTCCTTCTTGCAAAAAATTCCTTTCTTGAGAATTTATGAAAAATGCCTTGTGGTAGCTTGGGATTCAAGGCAAGAAGCTTTGTGAATTGGTGCAATTCTGATTTTGGCAAGTTGTAATGATGCATAGAAGTCATTTAGAAGTCACAAAATGGTTTGGTATGAGGTTTTGCAAAAAATCCCTTTTGGCATGAAACATGAAATTAAGTGATTTTTGCTAACTTTGGAAAGCCATAACTTGAGTTCCAAAATGAATTAGATCTTGTTCTTGTACTTTTTGAAAAGGGAATGATCCAATCTACAACTTTCATGACCAATAATTTTTAATTTGAAGCATTTTTGGTTGAGAAAGAGGAGGTTGAAAAACTTTCCCAAAATGGAAAGTTTACATTACAAGTCATTTCCATATTTGGCAACTTTTGGTTTAGACCACTTTTCTTCAAATTTGTGAACTTCCAAGCACTTCAATGATCAAATCAAGACCATATAACTTCATTTTGATGAAAAATCCTTTTTGGTTCCATGTTGGGGGCCTCAGATGCCCTGATTTGGCTCTAACTTGCTCAAGAAGTTACCCAGTGATCAGATGACTTCCCTAATGAATTTTTCCATCAAACTTGGTATTCATGATACTTATATCATATAGAGACCAAAGAAACAAGAATGACCAAAAAATTTGGAGTTATGGCCTCTGAAACCAAAACCCTAATTTCAGGTCATCTGTGCAGTTAAACCTGGCTCTGCTTCCATGCCTTGCCAGTTCTTGTGATTTTCTGACTTTCTTGATCCTGGGAGGATATAATATGATGATTGAACATACATGGCCCTCTTGAGATGATTTATGACCTTTGGAGTGGCTCAGATAGCTCATGGATTGCTCAGATCACAAACCCTAGATGCAGATGACTTTGAACCAATGCAGTGAAACAAAAAGTGCAATATGAGATGATATGATTGAATTTATGCAAATGAAAAGATAACAAGCCATGGTGAAATGGGTGAGGGCAAATTTGGGGGTATTACAGCTGCCCCTATTCAAGCATGAGTTAGCCGTGCAGGATGTAAGCGACGACTTATCATACAAACAAGATAACTTGTGGTTGAATACCAAAGACAGTCCAAAATTTGCACTCGCTGGTTATGAAGAAGAAAAGGGATATAGATTGTAAAAGGTATTATAGTATGATTATAAAGTGCGGGTGACGGAGGACGACCGTCGAGCAGAGGACGACTGCTGGGGATAAAGCAATGACGGGGACGGCCGACATTCTGGGGAAATAAAGAGATCACGATGGGGACGGCCATCAAGGAAAGTAACAATATTATCTGGGGATTAAGAGGTAAAGTCAATGATGGGGACGACCATCAGTTTAATGAAATAAAATGACGAGGGACGGTCGTCCGAGGGTGAAGGACGATCACTTAGCAGGGGACGGCTGCTCTGTTGGGGATAAGGATGAGGGACGGTCATCCAAGGTGAAGGACGATCACCTGGCAGGGTACGGCTGCCGAAAATATCACGACATAGGACGAATGCCGGATAGAAAAAGTCGACGATTGGGACGACCATCGGATAAGCATGATGAAGGACGATCATCAAGAGGTGAAGGACGATCACCTAGCAGGGGACAACTGCTAAAATATCACGACATAGGACAAATGCTGGATAGGAAAGGGTTCCAATAATGGGGACTCCGCTGGGGGAATGATGAAGGACGGTCATCAAAAGGTGAAAGACAATCACCTGGCAGGGTACGGCTGCCGAAAGTATCATGACATAAGACGAATGTCAGATAGAAAAGAAATTTTTCTTTTTACTGGGAACTTGTTGGGAACTCTTCTGGGGAATGGTAGATACAGACGAGTGTCTACATTCAAGAAAGGAAAGGTATAAGTGTTTGACGCTATGTATAGATTAAAGATGCGGACGAGCATCCTTAAGACTATGATACAGATGAGTATCGGTAGAAACAAACGCTGACGCATGTTCAGAGATGATGATACGGACGAGTATCAACTGGTTAACAAGGAACACGGACGAGTGTTGAATTTGAGGAGAGATAAAAGATGTATACAAGATACGGACGAGTATCTGTATGAGTAAGAAGTAAGCATGAGTGAGACACAGACGAGTGTTCAACTGGCTGGGGAGAGTATGACACAGACGAGTATCATAAGAGAAAGTGTATAAGTTATGAACTTATGAGTGTAAAAGATATTCTGAAGATCTGTGGGGATAAAATGACTCGGACGGGTGTCGAAAGCTGTGTATTATGAACAAGTGTCTGGCTTACAATAAGTGTTTAGGCAACCATGCTGGAGAAAGGTGACACAGACGAGTGTCAAAGGAGTGTATAAATATCTGTTTGTGGTTCTTATCTTCAGGGGAGTATATGACACGGACTGGTGCTGGAAAAGAGTATATATTAACATGTATTTGTGAGTGCAAAGGGGACGCTTTGGATTTCTGTTGGGACTGTGAGTCTTTATATACATTGCTGACGGAATATTGGTATATACAAGTGTTTGATTCAAGACATGACTTGTGATTATGCAATATGTTTGATTTTTGCCGTAATGCTCTGTATTAGACGGGATGCTACGCTCTGAGATGATTTATGATGCGAATGCCATGATTATGCAAAAGATACCGATCCAGGATTCGGATCCTGTTGTTGTGGAGATCTCTGATTGATCTACTTGAAGGAATGTCCCATCTGGGGATGAGACCATTGGTAGACTTGACACAGATGATTCTGCTTGGGGAAATAAGTCACTGATAGACCTATCTTGGTAATGAGGGACCCAACTGGGGTTTGTGGAAGCTTTCGTCACTTTGTTGTGAGATCCTCAAACATTGCCCTTCTGGATAGAGGTTGGAGCTCGGGGAGATGGTTCCCTGTCTATCACTTGGCTTGGGGGAATGATCACTGAACGATCTTCCTAGAGATTTCTTGTGGGGATCCTGCTGGGGATGATGAACTCAGCTGGGGAAATGAGCCCCTTCTGATGCTGCTCTGGAGAAAGTGCTGGAGAAACGATTCCCAATAGCTCTGATGGGGAGAAAACACTTCTGATGTTGTTTGGAAGATGTGCTGAGGAATATAATGATTTGGCAGCTTGCTGGGGAGAAGCTCTCATGCCCCATGTTGCGCTTTGAATACCTGCAATCCTGTTATGACAAAGAAACGCACAAGTATCCCGAGGTATCCCTTACTGGATTCCATCATAGGAGTTTAGACATCTGCAGTAGTAAGTAATGAATTTCCTGCAAGCATGTGATTAGAAAAGCGCATCTGTATTTATGCAACCATTATATCAAGGATATAAAACATTTTTGCAAATAAACAATGTAGAAGACGAAGTGTGACTGAAAATCTGATTTTATTAATTGGTGTGCCCTGAATTGGCAAGTACAGTCAAAGAAACAAATCCCTTGAAATGAGGAGATTGTTACAAATTGAGAAACAAAAAGGTGTTGGCAATGTTGACGATGCTTCAGCGAGCTTCCTTTTTGCTATGACTCGTATGACGTTGACGTTCTTCTCATCTTGCTTTCTAAATAAGGTTGATTCTAACCGACGCTTGAACCTTCCGAAACTTTCTATGTAGTGAATAATACAGACGAATTCAGAATGCAGTTGTTCGCTTATTCCCTTATTTTTGCGTGGATCGCCCTTTCCAGTTTTCAATCCACCGGGATACCCATTTTTGTCTAAGCTGTCCAATGCGGCTTTTCAACTCAACGGGTGTACATTTTTATTTTTATTTTCCCTTATTTTTGCCCGAGTCTTTTATTCTGTTTTTGACTCGTCGGGATGCCCTATTTTTGCCTGGACTTACATTCTATTTTTATGTCCAGCAGGTCACTTTATGCGAAGTATTTCTTAACTGCATCTGAATTCACAGGGGATAAGAAATCTTCGCCATCCATAGTAGTGAGCATCAGTGCTCCACCAGAGAAAACTTTCTTTACTATGAATGGACCATCCTAATTCGGAGTCCATTTGCCCATGTGGTCTGTATGAGGAGGAAGGAGTCTTTTCAGCACAAGATCTCCTACTTGGTATTCCCGAAGCCTGACTTTCTGATCGAAGGCTTTCTTCATTCTCTTCTGATACAGCTGCCCATGACAGATTGCAACTAATCTCTTCTCTTCGATCAGATTCAGTTGTTCGTACCGGGATCGGACCCATTCTACTTCACTCGGTTTGACATCCAACAGTACCCGTAAAGAGGTTAATTCAATTTCAACAGGTAAGACTGCCTCCATACCATATACAAGTTGACACGGTGTTGCCCCAATGGATGTTATGATTGACGTACGATACCCATGCAAGGAAAATGGTAACATTTCATGCCAGTCTTTGTAGGTGACCACCATCTTTTGCAGAATCTTCTTGATATTCTTATTAGCTGCCTCTATAGCGCCATTCATCTTCGGCCTGTAAGGAGAAGAGTTGTGATGTTGGATCTTGAAGTCCCGGCACAGTTCTGCCATCATTTTGTTGTTCATGTTGGAACCATTATCAGTAATGATTCGCTCGGGCACTCCATACCGGCAGATGATGTCTCTCTTCAGGAATCGGGCTACCACTTGCCTGGTGACATTTGCATATGAAGCTGCTTCAACCCACTTGGTAAAATAGTCAATGGCTACCAAGATGAATCTGTGGCCATTTGAAGCAGTCGGTTCAATCTTGCCAATCATATCAATGCCCCACATGGAAAAGGGCCAAGGTGAAGACATCACATTCAAAGGATTCGGAGGCACATGCACTTTGTCTGCATAAATCTGGCATTTGTGGCACTTTTTGGCATAAGCACAACAGTCTGCATCCATTGTGATCCAGTAGTAACCTGACCTTAACAATTTCTTAGCCATTGCATGCCCTCCAGCATGGGTATCGAAAGATCTTTCATGCACCTCGTGCATCAGTAAGTCTGCCTCTACCTTATCAACACATCTGAGAAGTACCATATCAAAGTTCCTCTTGTATAACGAACCATCGGTATTCAGGAAGAAACTACCAGCCAGCCTTCTTAATGTCTTCTTGTCATTGGATGATGCCCCAGGTGGGTATGTTTGATCCTCCAAGAAGCATTTGATGTCATAGAACCAAGGCTTATTATCTTTAGCAAGGTCCGCTGAGAATACATATGTTGGTCTGTCAAGCCTGGACACTGAAATTCGGGGCACAAAGTTGGCAGCTTGAACTTTGATCATGGATGAAATGGTAGCCAGAGCATCTGCAAACTGATTTTCGTCTCGAGGGATATACTCCAGCTTGACTGTAGTGAAGAAAGTCAGTAATCTCCTCGTATAATCTCGGTAAGGTATCGGATGCTCCTGGTGAGTATACCATTTGCCGTTGGTTTGATTGATTCCCAGAGCTGAATCTCCGAATACAGTTAAAGTCTTGATCCTGAGGTCAATGGCTTCGTATTCAGCTTCGTTGTTAGTGCAGTTAAAAGTGAGTTTTGCCGAGAAAGGCATGTGAACCCCTTTAGGTGTAATAAGTACTGCACCAACACCACGACCATTCATATTAACAGCCCCATCAAACATCATAGTCCATTATTCTTCTGGGTCAGGCTCTTCAGTGTGAATAGGCTCTTCATGATCTTTTGCTTTTATGAACATGATGTCTTCATCAGGGAAGTCAAATCTCATAGGCTGGTAATCATCAATGGGTTGCTCAGCAAGATAATCAGACAATACACTGCCTTTGATGGCCTTTTGAGATGTATACTGAATGTCGTATTCTGTGAGAATCATTTACCATCTTGCAACCCGTCTGGTAAGTGCTGGCTTCTCAAATAATAACTTGACTGGATCCATCTTTGAAATCAATAAGGTAGTGTGAGTCAACATATATTGCCTTAGTCGGAGGGCAGCCCACGCTAAAGCACAACAAGTTTTCTCAAGCAGTGAATAATGTTGTTCACAGTCGGTAAACTTTTTGCTTAGGTAGTATATTGCATACTCTTTTCGACCAGACTCGTCATGCTGGCCAAGCACACACCCCATTGATTCTTCTAATACTGTCAAGTACATGATTAGAGGTCTTCCTTCAACTGGAGGCATAAGGATTGGAGGCTCTTGTAAGTATTCCTTGATTTTGTCAAAAGCCCTTTGGCAGTCTTCATTCCACCTGACCGTTTGTTCTTTTCTTAACAACTTGAACAAGGGCTCACAGGTGGCTGTAAGGTGAGATATGAACCTTGAAATGTAGTTCAATCTACCTAGAAACCCCCGAACTTCTTTTTCAGTCTTTGGTGCAGGCATTTCTTGGATGGCTTTGACTTTATCAGGGTCAACTTCAATCCCTTTCTCACTTACAATAAATCCCAGCAGCTTACCGGATCGCACCCCGAATGTGCACTTGTTGGGGTTCTGCTTCAATTGGTACTTCCTCAGACGCTTAAACAGCTTCAACAGATTTACCAGCTGGTCTTCTTCTGTGAGGGACTTAGAAATCATGTCATCCATATAACATTCAATTTCTTTGTGGATCATGTCATGGAATAATGTTACCATAGCCCGTTGATAAATGTCACCAGCATTCTTCAGTCCGAATGGCATTACCTTATAACAGAATGTGCCCCAGGGTGTGATGAAAGTTGTCTTCTCCATGTCTTCAGGTAACATCTTGATCTGATTATATCCTGAAAATCCATCCATGAAGGAGAACACCGAGAACTGAGCCGTGTTGTCGACCAATACATCAATGTGAGGTAATGGGAAGTCATCTTTCGGGCTAGCTCTGTTCAGATCCCGATAATCCACACACATCCGTACTTTGCCATCCTTCTTAGGCACAGGTACAATGTTAGCAACCCACGGCGGGTAACTAGCTACAGCAAGGAAACCGGCGTCCCACTGTTTTTGTACCTCTTCTTTTATCTTCATTGCCATATCCGGGCGAGTACGGCGCAACTTCTGTTTTACTGGCGGACAGTCTTCTTTTAGAGGCAGCTTGTGCATAACAATGTCGGTATCCAGACCTGGCATGTCTTGATAGGACCAGGAAAAAACATCCACATACTCCCGAAGCATGTCAATAAGTTGTTCCTTCACTGAATCTTGCAGACAGGCCCCGATCTTCACCTCTTTCAAGTCTTCTTTTGCACCAAGATTAACTGTCTCAACTTCCTCCTGATGAGGGGCGATAACCTTTTCCTCTTGTCTCAACAACCTGGCTAGCTCTTCAGGTAGCTCATAATCTTCTTCAACCCCTTCATCGGCTTGATTAATCGGATTGTCAAAGTCATACGAAGTCATAGCAGTGTCGTTGTCGGTGCATTCTGGAGGGCACTCTCTGCAAGGGTTTAGATTGGTTCATTTTAGTGATCAGTTTTATCTTGCTTAGAAAAAGTGAAAATGAAGTTATTATTTTGAAAAACATTGCCATTTTATTTTTGTAAAAAAAATAAAGAATGAAAAACAGTGAGCGGAAAAAGAAAAGACTCATTTGCAAAAGATGTCCTGATATTCATTAATTGATTGTTTGCACATAATACAAGATGGCCCGATTACAAAATGAGCCCTGACATCTTGGGCAAGATGTAGGACTTAATGCATGCTTAAAGACAGGAAATAATAATTACTCTGCAGGAGTAACTCTTATAATTTCCTGGGAAGACCAGTTTGAGACTTGGTTCCCCGGGATCCTTGGACGTATCCAGTTTTCCAGGTTGCGTTCGTCTTCTTCCTCATCTTCCAAACTGTTCACAGCATCCGGGGTGAGCATTCCCCCGCTGACAAATTTGGGCTCCATTGCAGCCTCAGGTTGATCTTGTCGAGTTGGTCTGTAACCCAACCCGAATCGGTCTTCTTTCTTTTCAAATGGCAGCAGCTTTCCCCAGCCTTGAGCGGTACCCTCCTCAACAACCTTTCGGGCCTGTTGATATGATGTGATGGAAGTCCCAGACACAACAGATGCTTCATTAATATTAAGGGCCTCAAACCCCTGACTCATGGTCTCATGGATCTCCCCATCCATTTCTATGTACTTATACGTAGCCAGCTGGCTAACAAAGATGTCCTCCTCCCCACAGATGGTGATGATTTGGCCTTCCCACTCGAATTTTAACTTCTGGTGAAGGGTAGACGTAACAGCCCCAACGGCGTGGATCCAGGGTCTACCCAACAGACAGCTGTAGGCCGGCTGTATGTCCATCACAAAGAAGGTAGTTTTGAAGGTCTGTGGGCCAATCAATACAGGCAGATCAATATCCCCAAGCACTGATCTTTTAGAGCCATCAAATACTCTCACCACCAAATTACTCGGGCGCAATGCCAAGCCATCATACTCCAACTTCACCAAGGCTTTATTTGGTAGAACATTGAGTGAAGACCCAGTGTCTACCAAAACATGAGACAGAACTGCACCTTTGCATTCCAAGGTGATATGCAAAGCCTTATTATGGTTGCGCCCCTTCGTTGTCAAATCAGCGTTCGTAAAGCCCAGTCCATGACTGGTGTTGACATTTGCAACCACAGTTTCTAACTGATTAACAGTAATCTCCTCCAGCACGTATGCTGCATGCAGGACCTTCAACAATGCGTTCTTGTGAGCTTCAGAACACATCAACAGTAATAATATGGAGATCTTTGAGGGGGTTTGGTGAAGCTGGTCCACCACCTTGTAATCACTTCTTTTTATGATTCTCATGAACTCGTCTACATCTTGTTCAAAATATGTCTTCTGGGTGTCTTTGGCAGTTGGCTCTTCAGATACCACATTCTTTCCCTTTGCCTTGGCAGCAGCTTCTGCTTCAGCATTAGGTCTTTGTGTTTGTGAGGCAAAAAGGCGTCCGCTTCTAGTGAAGCCTCCGCCTCCCCCAACATTGTCAATTTGTGGTGAAGAGGTTGATGAATCCAGAGTGATTTTCTCCCCATTGCAGTAGAGATCAGAGCCGTAGTGCCAGGGTATGGCATTACTGCTTTCATAAGGAATAGGCCCAGGCACCGTAAGGGTAACTGGGTTGATTGCTGCAGAGGAAGGTACTGTAATGGTGTGCGGATCATAGTAAATAGTGACCGGAGATCTGGCAGGAGGTGCCACAGTTTTTTGTTGGAAATCATTGTTGTTGCAAACATTTGATGGGTCATAGTAGATTGTGACCGTTGAGACGTCTTCATTAATTCTTGCTGGCGTTGTAGAAGATTCTGTCAATAAAATGGATGCTGATGTTGCAGAAGAAACAATCGTTGAATTTTGACTTGTTGAAGTGATGGACGGAGTAATTGCTGGTGATGTCGATGAATCAGTAAGAATGATTGTTGTTGCTGTTGTAGGAGAATCTGTTGAAAGAATGATTGTTGGTGTTGTAGGAGGTTCCATTGTTGTGGAGACAAGAGTTGCTGCAGGAGCTGTCGAAGTAATTTCCAAAATCCCATCTTGGATAAGGCCATCTATGCCAATCCTTAGCTTCTCACAACCATTACTAGCTGTCTTACACAATTCACAGCAGGCCCCACAGCCTGGGAACACTTGGCATCTTAAAAGTTGAACTTTGACTTCAGCCAGTGGTGTTTGAATTTATGAAACATTATCAATCAATGTAGATGGTTGGTCCTCTTCAATGGAATTAATCCTAGGCTCACCATGATAAGGCATAGGATTTCTGTTGACGTTCGGAAGAGGTGCGAAGTTGAGGGCTTTAGAATCAACCAGATCTTGCACCTTCATCTGTAATGCTCTGCATTTCTCAGTATTGTGACCAGGTGCGTTGGAGTGAAAGGCACACTTGGCGTTGACATCATAATTCTTTGGGAGATTGAGAGGATCTGGTGGTGCCAACGTCCTTAACTCCACCAGGTTGAGCTTCAGGAGTTGTGGCAATAAAGCAGCATAAGGCATAGGGATAGGGTCAATTACCCTATTTGCCTGAGATGGCCTTTGTTGGAAGGGACGCTGCTGTTGGTTGCTATTGTTGTTGTTGTAGGTTCTTTGTTGCGGAAAATGAGATGGTTGCTGATAGTGAGGTTGTTGTTGTTGTTGAGGATATAACGATTGTTGTGGAACTGGAGCTGGGATGGTAACAGCTGCTACTGACCTGTGAGAATATTGGGGCATGCCCCTTCCTGCATGGATGGCGTTAGTTTCACCCGTCCTTCGGGGTCCTGCAAAGGGTTTTCTGGGGTTGCTGGAGGAACTTGCACCGTTGTCTGAGATTTTGCCCATCTTTAAGAGACTCTCAATTCTCTCACCAGCTATAACCAAATCAGCAATACTGGTAGAGGAGAAAGCAGCAAGTCTATCAATATAAGTCCCTTGCAATGTGTTCATGAACATGTCAGCCATTTCTCTTTCTGACATGGGTGGTTGGACAGCAGCAGCAAGTTGTCTCCATCTCTGAGCATAATCCCGGAAGCTTTCTCTAGAAGACTGAGACATGCCCATTAGAAGAGTTCTATTGGGAGCCATGTCTAGGTTGTACTGATATTGTCGAATGAAAGCCTCGGCCAAGTCCTTCCAACATCTTATGGTGGCCCTAGTCAAATGCGAATACCATTCTCTCGAAGCTCCAGTCAGACTGTCCTCAAAGTAGAACATCCATAACTTTTCATCCATGGTATAAGCTTTGAGCCTCCCCAAGAAAGATTGCAGATGAGTACGCGGATAGGAGGTACCATTATACTTCTCAAAACATGGGGGTTTGAATTTGTGGGGAATCCTCACCCCATCTACTAGTCCCATATCCATCACGTCAAAACCCAAAGAATTATGAGATTCCAAAGATCTTAACTTTTCAGCAATCTCATCCAACCTTCTATCATATACCTCATCTCCATCCCCAATAACAGTAAATTGCTCTTCTTGGGGATCCTCTTGCAGGATTCTGCCCCCAGCAGTATTACCTTAAACATTTCTCGGGATGTTAACTTCTGGATTCAGATGGGGTCCATATTCTGGTGGGTCAATACGAGGTTGCCCCCGTTCATTGTTGTTGGTTCCCCCTGTTCCAAGATAAGGCTCCTCAGGTGTCTGTCTTTCTACCAGTTCTCTCAGTCTTTCTTGGCTCTGGGCTAAGCCAGTTATGACAGCCATAAATTGAGACATCTGGTTTCTCATCTCTACTTTCTCGTTTTCCATCTGATTTCTGACCTCATTTAGGTCCTGTTGTACCTGCTCCATCTGAATGCCAGGAAGGTTGTTACGAGTCGGGTACCGGTGCGTGCGGTTGACAGGGAACACTCGGCGACGAGCAATGTTTCCTGAGATCACAACAAAGTTAGAAACAATAATAATAACAAAAACCTACTAAACAAAAACAAAGTTAGTATGCAATGCAGTAGGCTTATTTATTTTCCAAGGTATCTGGTTTGGTTTTTGGTTTTGACCTTTCCAGACCTCGAGGAAGATGCTTGATGTTGTTGAGAGAAAGCCCAAATGAAAACAAACTAAAATATATTACAAATGATGAAACATACATAGTCTGTTTTACAATACACGCCCATGGAGGGTCAAAAATACAACAAAAAAGAAAAGTACATCAAAAGGAAAGAACAACAAGCAAAGAGGAATCAAACATCCAATCCATAATCATCTTCCCTGACCTCCTTCAGGAGTGCCTCAGTCACTAGACCAGTTGGATGCTCTGTAATGGTCCTAATGAGGAGGTTCCTAGTAGCAATGGCAGTAGTCAGCTTCTTATGTCTGTCCTGGTCTTTTGATCTCTTCAATACTACTTTAAGCTTCAATTCTGATATCTCCTTCTGAGCTGGCAATAAAGCTTCCTGCTGCTTCTTCTTATTGGCCTCCAGCTGTTCAATCTTGGCTTGAGTCTTCTGGTCTTCTTGTATACGGGCTTCGGTGATCCTGACCCACCTAGCCTGGCTCTCTTGCAGATAGTGCTCAGCTCTAGCTTTCTGAATCTTGGCCTCCTTACAGGCATTCTTCAATATCTGTTCCCCAGCCCTTGCCTTCCTTATGTAGTCTTCTGTCTTTTCAATTTTGGCCAAATGCTCAATTCTGAGCTTTTCCAATCTCTCAATGTCCAGACGACCATCACTTCTTTCCCAAAGAGTCTTCTTCAAGGCCTGAGATAACTGCTCATTCCTTTCCTTCAGCTTTTCAAATTCCTCCAGGCTAACTATTGTTGCAGGATGTACTGTGGATGGTCCAAGTGTGTCTTCCAAGGTGAAAGGCATTCTGGTAATCTGAGCTCTAGTACGGGACCAGTCTGTGTACTGAGCTGAAGCAACATTGTTACATCTTCCAAGAATAGCTACCCCTTTTGTCTGGATGTTGTCCCAAGCCCGGGATGCTTGTCTGACAACAACCGAATTAGGTTGAACTTCACAATATAGGGTCTCAGCTAAATCATGTCCTCTGGGAGGGTGAACTAAGGCATAGCCCAATTGTCTCTTAAATAGTAAGGGGTTGTAGTTGATGCAACCCTTTACTCCTATCAGAGGCACATTTGGGTATTATCCACAGCTGGTGATAATGTCCTTGCCTTTGGTGCTCTGGGTGCACCATCTGATATCATCTGAAGTTAAGGCAATGAACCTCTTGGCCCAATTCTTCTGCTGATGTGAGTTCAAGAAAGCATCTGATTTAGGCAGGTGTCTGAGCAGCCAAGAGTAAAACAAAGGAGCATAACATCTTACCAACTTCCCCCTTTGTTTCTCATTCCTCTGATGGATAGAATAGTAAAAATCCCCTATCAATGTAGGCACTGGGTTCTTTAGAAGAAACAAATGGATGGCATTCTTACTGACAAATTTAGGCTCATCTGCAAACAATATAGCCCCATATATGTTGAGGGCTAATAATGCACAGACTGCCCTCCACTCTCCCAATGAAGCCTTCAGGATGGCCTGAGAAATCAAGAAGTCCAAATGTAGACCAAGAACCCCAGCTTTTGTTGTCATACCTTGCTCAACGAGGGCAGGGTCCAAGTACAATGCCCTTGCTATCTCTTCACTTCTGGGAGTAGGCATCTCTGGGTTGAAGGGGATCCCTCCTCTGACAGGCACTCCAATCAACAAAGAAATCTCTTCCAACAGAGGCCCTATCTGAAAGTCTGGAAAGGTGAAGCATCTAAGTGGAGGGTCATAGAACTGCAAGCATGTGTGGATCATGCTTCTCTGAGAAGGATCAAGATCCATAACCATATCCAAGATACCCCCATAGTGCTCTCTAAACAGTGGGATGTGGTCAGGTGTGATGAGTGACTGGACCTGCCTGATGCTAGTCAATACAGGCTCAAAAAAGTGATAAGATATGTTGCTCTTCCTGGGAGTAGCCATGAGTGCTGCTGAAGAAGCTGAAGACAAATGCTAATGAAGATCACAGACTGATGCTGGAAGTAAATCTCTGACAGACTGATGCTGGTGAGGATGGAGATAACTGAAGCCGATAACTGATGAAGACAGTTGAAGCAGAGGTCTAAGCAAAAGAAGGGGTCAAAACCAAAACCAAGATATAATGAGGTGGATACCCTGAAAAACAAATAAACAAATGTTAAATGATGCCATGATGATATATGCAAATGATATGCAAGGGTTTGTGATCAAGAGCTGGATCTGATTATCTGTCTTGATATAAGGTCCATGTAAGTTCAAAAGTCCAGATGAAGGCTCAGAAATCCAGTAACCAGGGTGGGGGACTTAAATAAAGAGTCACATGTCCAGGGTTAATCACAAGAACTGTCCAAAGTGAAGTACTCTTAAACAAAACAGTAACAGGGTATGATGTGGCCAAGGGTTCCTGCAAACCTGTAAACAACCCAACCCCCTCACATGTAATGTTCTAGAACAAGGATCATCAGACTTGGATCAGTTATGAGAAGTGTAAACACTTCTAACCCGGAGGTACAGTGTTTACAATAACCATAAAAGATCCTCCTCTAATTCACCCCAGATTCTGAAGGTCATAATAAAGGTCATCCAGACTTAGCAGGCTTCCCAGATAGCCCTAGCACTACAGGAAATCTGTAGCACAGAGTTCTCAAGAAGAAACCCACATCTGAACCGTGTTTCATATTCCCGCACCAGATCGAAATGGAATGGGAAAGAACATGAACCACTCTAGCCTAGGTGTCACTCAGGTCCCAGGTATAGGACCTTAATCTCTCAATGGAACCCCACCCACCAAAACAGAAAACCAGATCCAGCATAATGACAATGACAATATGAAATATGCATAAGACTGTAAAGAAAGCAATAAATAAAGCTCTACATAAAGCAATAAATAAAGCAAAATAAATAAACACACATAGCACATAACACCCCAGTAAACACAAATCAAACAAGCGCTAGGAGGAACCCACAAAAAGAACCAGAAGCCCTGGTTGCAGTATAAGGGTCCCCAGCAGAGTCGCCAAGCTGTCGCTCCCACCAAATGACACCCGGCCAGAAGGGGTACAGACAAGAATGGTCGGCGAAAGAGAGAGAACACGAGGGTGAACTGAAAAGAGTCGCCAGCTAGGCATTTTTATCCCGAAGGAAAGGTAATGCTGCATAAACCTAGAAAAGATATGGACAAGACGATCGCGAACCAGAGAAATTGAGAAAGGGGGTTGGTTACAACCTGGGAAGGTATTAGCACCCAGATTGTCCGTCGTACTCGACGGGATCCACGCTTGAAAGATTTGTGTTTAAAGGAGTAGTGTCAGTGCTATTTTGTGTGCAAAAGCTGGAAAAGAATGCAAGTGTCAGTGCAAAAGAAGTGTGAAGTGGATAAGAGAAGTGTCAGTGCTGGAAAGAAGTGCAAAGCTCAAGACTATGAGGCTTAAAGAATAATGCTGGAAGAGGGGGGAATATACAGAGACTTTTGTTCGATAACTGTTAAGTTATGCCTACGTATCCTCTCGTGCAATGAGGAAGTCAGAACACCGTAGTTTGACTCAAAGAGACTGAAAGATACATTGACTTGTGAACTTCTCACTTGTCTATGCTCAAGTGTATGACCTGTCTGGCTCAGGTGCAAACTGTCTTGCATTAGACGGAAGAAGCGAGTTCTCATTTATGAGTGAAGATGATGAGAACAGAATCCCGAAGGAGACGATTATTGTTTGTTTTTGTGTTTTCAATCTTTTATTGCTTTTTGAGTTTGTCATAAGAAAATGAGCTTAAGCCTAAACCAAGGGTTAGTAAACTCATCACATCTTCCCTCTGATTAGGGGTAATGAGAATACCTTAAGTATGAAGTAAAACACCTCACACTTAATCACCATGATGTAGGATTAAGATCATTAACCTACTTGTATTTATTTAGATGTTTTTGGAGTTTTTGTTTAGGGTTAAGTAATGCGTTTAAGCCATAATCAAGGATTTAATGGACCCATTACACCATCCTAATAGAAGGATAATAGATGAGAACATTTAAGCTGAGGAAGGCTCCTCAACTTAATCCATGATTAGGGATTAACCTCATGACAAAACAAAGCCTTTATTAAAGTGGATTTTAGTTAATGACAAGATTAAGAAGTGAATTTTATGATTTGTAAGACAACTTGAGGGGGACTTGTCCATTAACACTAGGGTTAGTCCTTCTTAACCAATTAAGGAAGAATTAGAACCCTAATGCAAGGCCCAAGTTACAAGCTTGATGTCTTAGTGATTATTAGGTGGATTGATCAAAGGATTTAAACACATTAAGGGTTTAACACTTAGGATTAAAGTTATACACTTCATCCTAATAGAAGGATGCAGGCATAACCCTAATCACAAAGCCTTAAAACCTTTAAGGTTTAGTCCTTAATAAAGGGATGGGAAGAGAAGACACAAAGATGACACAAAGGTAAAACTAATGGAGGGACTAATAAAACCCTAATTGTTATCATACTTGGATATCCTATGGTTTATGAGGCTTGCAAGAGATCTTCAGGAAAAGCCACCAAAGAAGAAGAAAGATGGAAGGAGGAGAAGCAGAAAGAAGCAAGACAACTTACTTCACTGAAGAAGATAAGTTGCTTGAAGAAAGAAATTGAGGAGAGGACATGAATGAGCAAGCTCACTCTAATACAAAATTAAAATTCAGCAATGAATGCATAAGAGAGATGAGAAGAGATTATGAGAAGTGAAGGCAAATTCACTTCTCAAACACTTACCACCTGAAAAGTTAGCAAAAGGAAATGAAAAGAAATGAAAATGAAATGAAATGCAAGGATGCAAGCCAAAGTCAGAAGCATGTTCATGATGCTAATGATGCAAAGAGATGGCATAAATGTATGTCATGAGATGGGGATGATCATACCAAGGATGGGAATGCAAATGAGAGATGTAAGAAGCATGAAAGTTCATGAATGCATATGAAATGAAATGAAAGCAAAACATGGCAAATGGATGATGCAATGATCAAACATGATTTCAATATGTCCTAAGATGTCTTACATGTCATATGGATGCACAAAATGTCATGGCAAGTTCATGTATACAAGCTTATGTAAGATGGATGCAAATGAAGATGCAAATTATGGTTATATGATCATATGAGATGCAAAATTTAAAATCAGAAGCAAATGGTAAGATAAAAAATTGAAAATGGAATCAAAAGGGACCCTAAACCTATACAAGTTCACTGCCCAAAGGAGAAGGTCAAAAGCTAAACCCTAAGGGACTTATGATTTTTCTAAGTTTCTAGGGTTTTAAGGGTAATCCTAAAGGTAAAATGTCAAAAAAATTGAAAATGAAAGATAAAAATGAAACAAAAATGTTTTTAGAAACTTGAAACTATGCATAACACCATGCCAAAAGAATCATTCACAAACTCATTTTGGTTTAAAAGTTATGAATTTTTGAAGTTAGGGTTAAAAATATTCAAATTTAAGAACCCTAATTCAAATGAAAATTGTCAAAGTGTGATCAAAACCAAAAATAAATTTGTACTATGAGTTTGTAAATGTTTCTAAATGTTTGAAAATGCTCTCTAAATTTTTTTGGGATTTTTAAATACCTAAATGTATTTTTAATTAATTAATTTTCATTAATTAATTAAAAATAATCATTTAAATGATTTAAAAATATTTTTAAATGCAAAAAATAAAAATAAAAATATTTTTGGGTTCTAAAAATTAATAAAAGATTTAATAAAAAATTTCAGAATTTTTGAAGTCTTTTTACTATTTTTTTACAAAATGTACAAATTAAATAGAAAGAAAATGAAATAAAAAAATAAAAGGAAAAGTAATTTGATCCAATGATCCAGATTCAAAGTTGAAAGGAAATGGTTGACTAGCGCGTTTTTGGATGGTTGGGATTTGTCCTGACTAATTAAACATAATTAATTAATTAAATGGTGGATTAGGGTTTAAACATGTAATCTGGAACGTCCATACGCGCGGGTAACCTAGGATCTAAAGGCCAATATTCAAACTTAGCTTAATTACAGGATTAGGGCATAATCATTTTCAGGTGACCGGAACAGTGTTTCGGTCATATTCTCCGGCGAGCATAAACCCTAACTTCTTCCCTAAGCCTCTAATCTCCAAATTTCTTGCCCAGAAATGATCCCCTAGCATCCCTAAACCTAAACCCCCAATCAAAAATCATTTATTTTGCATCATGAATAAGATTCGAACCAAAACGTGAAACAGGCGAAATTTCAGAACATGCATACATCATGGTTTCTCAACTATTTTCAATAATGATCACATCCCCATGATCAGGGGAGCTCAGAGAATCATACAAGAACTTAAAAACAAGCTTCTGGGAAAAACGTTCATGAGCTATACCTGAGATTGAACCTCCTGATTCTGGGCTTTCTGGATCCTTCTTTGGTGCAAATCCTCTCCTATGAACCTCCTGATGATGAAATGAAGCTTAGAACAAGCTTGTATGGCCTGGTTTGATGGTTTTGGTTCTGGTGTAGCAAATTTGGAAGTTTGTGTATGTGATGTTTTAGGCTGTTTTAGTGGTTGATTTTTGTTCCATGGATGATATGTGACTTGTTGATGAAGAAAAAATTGAGGTTTGATGGCTGTGGGAGGAGTTTCGAAGAGATGAAGAATTTTACAGTTTTTAAGAATCCTGGCCTCTTGGAGAGTTCTGGCTTGTGTGTGTGTTTGTTTCAAGTCCTTGAGGTCCACATAACATGTTCTGATTGGCCAGAGGGTTGGTAATGTCACAGTTTGATTGGTATGGGCAAGGATGCAAAAGTCAAGATTTTTGTGTACCATAGGTATGGCTTGGGTCAGCGAAGATCTTAGGGCTTTTCTTGCTTCAGCTTGGATCAAGGAAGGCCTTTGGATCAGTTTTTGTGAGCTGGATGGCCTTGATCAAGAGTTTCCAATGTTCTTGCATATTTCCCTCTTTGAAATTTCTTGTGAATCAAGGCAAAGAAACTTATGAACTCTTGGACAATTTGCAGCAAAATGATCCATATGAAGTTGTTATGATGCTTTGAGATCAATTAACAACCAAACCAATCATTAGAAGTCCTTCTTGCAAAAAATTCCTTTCTTGAGAATTTATGAAAAATGCCTTATGGTAGCTTGGGATTCAAGGCAAGAAGCTTTGTGAATTGGTGCAATTCTGATTTTGGCAAGTTGTAATGATGCATAGAAGTCATTTAGAAGTCACAAAATGGTTTGGTATGAGGTTTTGCAAAAAATCCCTTTTGGCATGAAACATGAAATTAAGTGATTTTTGCCAACTTTGGAAAGCCATAAATTGAGTTCCAAAATGAATTAGATCTTGTTCTTGTACTTTTTGAAAAGGTAATGATCCAATCTACAACTTTCATGACCAAGAATTTTTCATTTGAAGCATTTTTGGTTGAGAAAGAGGAGGTTGAAAAACTTTCCCAAAATGGAAAGTTTACATTACAAGTCATTTCCATATTTGGCAACTTTTGGTTTAGCCCACTTTTCTTCAAATTTGTGAACTTCCAAGCACTTCAATGATCAAATCAAGACCATATAACTTCATTTTGATGAAAAATACTTTTTGGTTCCATGTTGGGGGGCCTCAGATGCCCTGATTTGGCTCTGACTTGCTCAAGAAGTTACCCAGTGATCAGATAACTTCCCTAATGAATTTTTCCATCAAACTTGGTATGAATGATCCTTATATGATATAGAGACCAAAGAAACAAGAATTACCAAACAATTTGGAGTTATGGCCTCTGAAACCAAAACCCTAATTTCAGGTCATCTGTGTAGTTAAACGTGGCTCTGCTTCCATGCCTTGCCAGTTCTTGTGATTTTATGACTTTTTGATCCTGGGAGGATATAATATGATGATTTAACATACATGGACCCTCTTGAGATGATTGATGACCTTTGGAGTGGCTCAGATAGCTCATGGATTGCTCAGATCACAAACCCTAGATGCAGATGACTTTGAACCAATGCAGTGAAACAAAAAGTGCAATATGAGATGATATGATTGAATTTATGCAAATGAAAAGATCACAAGCCATGGTGAAATGGGTGAGGGAAAATTTGGGGTGTTTACACTGGCCAGCTTCCTGCCTCGCCCATGACCTAGTTTTGCCCTAGTTTACTTCAACTTTGCAAAAGCATATCTCTCTCATTTTTTATGATATGGATGAGTTCCACCTATGGATTTGAAGCTCAAGATTCCCTCTTTAATTGGATCCAAGTAAAATTTTCATATATTTTATATTTTGGGAGAAGGCCTCATTCAAAGTAGCTGCAAAAATGGCCAAAACTTGCCATTTTTGGAAACCCTAATTTTCCAAAAATGGTAAGTTTTGGTTTTCTTGATTTCTCTTGATTCCTCCATCATTTCTTGATCAAATTTGAACCATAGGATCCTTACAACCCTAATTTCATGATTTTGATCTCAAAAAGTCAGGAGTTGACTTTTTCTTCAGCATGGTTGACTTTTCCCCAAATTCCTGATTTCCAATCATCTGACCAATTGAACCTCTTCCAAAATGAATTTGTGGATGAAATTTGAACCCTATACACTTGTTGTCATATAGAACACAAAGGAATCCAATTTTTCTCAAAAATTCATGGGGAAGCCCTTCACAATTGATACCCTAATTTGGATCATTTCCTCAAGAGATGTTGCACTTCTTGCATTCCTTGGGGCCATTCACTTCTTTCCAAGACTTGAGGCTTCAAATGGAGACTTGTGGGATGTTGTAGACCCTTTTCACATGATTGAGGAGCTTTGTGGCCCTTTGATTGTCTATGTATATCCTTTAGTTGCTCCATTCATTGATCACATACCTATGCCTCAGCTATGCTACACATGATGCAATGTTTTCGGTTATTTTTATGAACTTATGTATGTTAAATGATATGCAAAACATTGAGGATATGAGAGGGAACATTTTGAGGTATTACAGTTGCCCCTATTTAATTATCTGCAAGCTTGAATGAATAATTGCGAAAGCTTTTAGACATTCAAGGTATGGAGTGATTGAATACTCGAATAAAACCTGGAAATTTGAACTCAGTGGATAATGGAAATGCCATCTGCTTTTTATGTATTTTTTATTTTGACCTCTAAATAGGTAGCGGGAAAAGAACAAGGTTAAATGGGATCGTTGTACATAAACGATAGCCCGGGCAAACAGGACTGTTGTACAAAATGATAACCTGCGACGTGACTGCTGAGCGAATCAAGCCACAGAAAGGAAGGGCCTGTTGTATAAAACAGGGCTTTGAACGAGACCATTGTACAAAATGAAACTCGAAGATGTGACTGTTGAGCGAATCAAGCCACAAAGAAAAGACGCGACTGCTGAGCGAATCAAGCCGTGGAAAGGGGCCTGTTGTACAAAACAGGGCTTGGAACGAGACCATTGTACAAAACGGAACTCGGAGATGTGACTGCTGAGTGAATCAAGCCACAAAGGGGGACTGTTGTACAAAACAGGGCTTTGAATGAGACCATCGTACAAAACGAAACTAAAAAATGTGACTGCTGAGCGAATCAAGCCACAAAGGGGGCCTGTTGTACAAAACAGGGCTTTGAACGAGACCATTGTACAAAATGGAACTTGGAAATGTGACTGTTGAGCGAATCAAGCCACAAAGGGGGCCTGTTGTACAAAACAAGGCTTTGAACGAGACCATTGTACAAAACGGAACTCAGAAATGTGACTGCTGAGCGAATCAAGCCACAAATAAAAATGACAAGATTGACTTGGAAAGACGAAGATGTCTGGCAGATGGTATAAGTATCTTCTATGGAGAGTACTTCAGGTTGAGAAGGTGTTATAAGTTGTAGGCAATATACCTCAAAACTGGCCCATGCTGGCATGCATATGTATGAATTTATGGCATAATTCTCCATAATGATGGAAATGCTACGCTTTGGAGGATGTAAATATAATGATGATCATGCATATGCAAATGCAAAGAGATCTCCTGATAAGGAGACTGCAAGTATCCCAGGTGGCTTGACTGGGGGGAACAGATGATCATTGCATTGATCTGGTTGACCTTCGTGAGAGGAAACAACACTGTGGGGAACGTTGTTAATGATACACCGACTCTGAACTGTCATCGTTGCCAAAAATAAATTGGACTTTGAGATTGGAGAGCCAAGACCCTGCTGGAGATGGACCCTTCTTGAACTTTGAAGGGGAAGTGGAGACCTCCTGACTTGGCTGGGAACCAGAGGTATGGCTCTACTGAGGAAGCGACCTGCTGGGGAGAAAAAACACTCCTTGTACTGCTGGGAATTGCCCCTGTGTTGAAGGGAATTCTCTGCTTGGGGAGGAAAGACACTCCTTGTACTACTGGGAATTTCCCCTGTGTTGAAGGGAAGTCTCTGCTTGGGGAGGACACTAACCTTCTGCTGCCTTGCTGGGGAAGATTTCAATTTTCACTTCTACTGGGGATGATTGGAGACACCCGGGAAAACACCTATTCTTGTTCAAGTATAATGAAATGTTCCTCCTGGAAATTTGCTTTAGCTCTGTTAGCAACACATGTACATGTACCTTCATAAACACAATCGATAGTGCCTGCAACATGGAGAGTTAGTTTTGACCTGTATGTCCTAGGCTCATAGCATGAATCATTATCTGGGCATCTTGACACCCTTTTAGAGTTGTATTAAATGTTTTTGTCCTCCTGCATGAGTTAGAAAGCGTTTAAATGTTCGCAACACAATATACATCACAATTTGCTGGATGTTTTCACAATCAATCAATGCTAGATGAAAAATAAAAACAAGAAGCAGATAGTCACAAGTTGACTGAAATTGAATTTGTATTGATTTGGAAAAAATGGCCATGAATAGGAATTACAAAGGAAGAAATTCCCTGGAAAGAGGAAATAGCCAAAAAGGTAAACAAACTATCCTATTGGCAATGTGATAAGTGGATCTCATCAAGTTTCAATCCAGTTATGGCTCGTATATCTTCAAGACTATTCCTTCGCTCTGCCCCTTGAGAAAGGTGATTGAACTGGTCTTCAACCTTTAGAATAACCTCAATTGCAGATGAGTTACGAATCTCGCGGATCGCAGTCGTTCATGTTAGTCTCTCTTTTGCGTGGATCGCCCTTTCGGGTTTTCAATCCACCGGGATACCCTTTTTTGTATGAGCTGTCCGATGTGGCTTTTCAACTCAGCGGGTGTACATTTTTTTAAGATTTCCCTAATTTTTTCCCGAGCCTTTTATTCTGTTTTTGGCTCGCCGGGATGCCCATTTTTGCCTGGATCTTTATTTTGTTTTTATCTAGCGGGTCCTTTTTTACACGAAGTATTTTCTTATTGCGTCTTCGTTGACAGGGGATTGGAAGTCTTCTCCATCCATGGTTATTAGCAACAAGGCTCCACCTAAGAAAACCTTTTTAACCATGAATGGCCCTTCATAATTAGGTTTCCACTTGCCCCTGTGATCGTTAAGAGGAGGAAGAATCCTTTTCAGCACCAGGTCCCCTGGTATGTACCTCTATGGTCGTACCTTCTTGTCAAAAGCCTGCTTCATCCGCTATTGATACAACTGTCCATGGCATACAGCTGTTAGGTGTTTTTCTTCAATGAGGCTCAGTTGATTATATCTAGATCGGTGCCACTCAGCTTCATCTAGCTTAATGTCCATCATTAACCTCAACGAGGGGATTTCCACTTCAATTGGTAAGACTGCCTCCATACCATATACCAGTGAGAACGGGCTTGCCCCTGTTGAGGTACGCACTGATGTTCTGTATCCATGCAATGCAAATGGTAGCATCTCATGCCAGTCTTTGTATGTACAACATCTTCTGCATGATCTTCTTGATGTTCTTGTTGGCCGCCTCGACGGCGCCATTCATCTACGGGCGATATGGAAAAAAGTTGTGATGTTCTATTTTGAAATCCCGACACAAGTCAGCCATCATCTTGTTGTTGAGATTAGAACCATTATCAGTAATGATTCTTTCGGGAATTCCGTACTGGAAAATGATGTCTCTTTTAATAAACCGGGCTACCACTTGTTTAGTAACATTGGCATAAGATGCCGCTTCGACCCACTTCGTGAAGTAGTCTATAGCAACCAGGATGAAGCGGTGTCCGTTGGAAGTTGTCAGCTTGATCTTGCCAATCATATCAATGTCCCACATGGCGAACAACCATGGTGAAGACATGACACTTAATGGATTCGGAGGCACATGGACCTTATCGGTATAAATCTGACACTTGTGACATTTACGGGAGCATTTACAACAATCGGATTCCATGGTGATCCAATAATATCCCGATCTAAACAATTTCTTGGCCATAGCATGTCCTCCAGCATGGGTACCAAAGGAGCCTTCATGAACCTCTTGCATCAGAAGGTCTGCTTCGTGTCTATCCATGCATCTAAGCAGAACCATGTCGAAGTTTCGCTTGTACAACACACCATCTTGATTCAAGAAGAAACCACCTGCCAGTCTTCTAAGGGTCTTCTTGTCTTTATTTAATGCCCCAGCCGGGTATTCTTGAGTCTTCAAGAATTGCTTGATATCATAATACCAAGGTTTGTTATCTTCACCACTATCAACTGCAAAGACAAAGGCAGGTCTTTCGAGGTGGGAGACCATGATTCGAGGCACGAAGTTCTCTTTGCAAACTTTAATCATAGATGACAAAGTTGATAGAGCATCAGTGAACTGATTTTCGTCTCGGGGAATATAACTCAACTTGACCTTGGTGAAGAAAGTTAATAGCCTCCTGGTATAATCCCTGTTAGGAACCCAGTGAGGTTGATGAACTAACCATTTGCAATTGACTTGGTTCACTACCAGAGTAGAATCTCCAAAGATCTCGAGGTTCTTGACTCGTAAGTTGATTGTTTCTTCAACCCCCATGATACAAGCTTCATATCTTGCCTCATTGTTAGTGCATTCGAAAGTCAACCGAGCGGATAAAGGTGTATGGACCCCTTCTGGTGAGATGATAACAACACCTACTCCGCTTCCGTTCATGTTCAAAGCTCCGTCAAACATCAACTTCCATTTGGATTCAGGGTCTGGCCCCTCTTCCTGAAGTGGTTCTTCATAGTCTTTTAACTTGAGGAACATGATGTCCTCATCCGGAAACTCGAATTTCACGGGTTGATAATCGTCAATTGGCTGCTGAGCCAAGTATTCTGACAATACACTTCCTTTGATTTCTTTTTGCAAAGTGTAATGGATATCATACTCTGTTAGTATCATCTGCCATCAGACTACCCTTCCTGTCAGAGCCGGCTTCTTGAAGATATATTTCACGGGATCCATCTTGGAAATCAAGAGAGTGGTGTGGGTCAGCATGTACTGTCTTAGTCGGCGAGCAGCCCATGCCAAAGCGCAGCAAGTTTTCTCGAGTAGTGAGTAACGTGTCTCACAATCGGTAAACTTTTTGCTAAAGGTAATAAATGGCATGCTCTTTTCGACCAGACTCGTCTTGCTGTCCCAACACACATCCCATTTATCCTTCAAGCACAGTAAGATACATGATCAAGGGTCTCCCTGGCACTGGAGGCATGAGAATTTGAGGTTCTAGAAGGTACTCCTTGATCCGGTCAAACGCTTGCTGACAGTCTTCATTCCATTTGATGGTCTGATTCTTCCTCGGAAGCTTGAAAATGGGCTCACACGTGGCTGTTAAGTGAGAGATAAACCGTGCAATGTAATTTAGTCTCCCTAAGAAACCACACACTTGCTTTTCAGTCTTTGGTTCAGGCATCTCTTGGATGGCTTTTACTTTGGCTGGATCAACCTTAATTCCCGGCTCACTAACAATGAAACCAAGTAACTTGCCGGAACGGACCCTAAAGGTGCACTTGTTCGGATTCAAACAACTTTGCTAGATTGACCAAATGCTCTTCTTCTGTTTGGGATTTTGATATCATATCATCAACATAAACCTCAATTTCATGATGAATCATGTCGTGAAATAGTGTCACCATCGCCCTTTGGTAAGTGGCCCCAGCGTTCTTCAGACCAAACGACGTGAACTTGTAACAGAAAGTGCCCCAAGGCGTGATGAAGGTAGTCTTTTCCATATCATTGAGAGACATCTTAATCTGGTTAAAACCTGAAAACCCATCCATGAAGGAGAACACAGAAAACTGAGTAGTATTATCAACAAGCACATCTATGTGAGGCAGAGGGAAATCATCTTTAGGACTGGCCCTGTTCAGATCCATGTAGTCTACACACATCCTGACCTTACCGTCTTTTTTAGGGACCGATACAATGTTGGCAACCCACGGAGGGTAACTAGTCACGGCCAAGAAGCCAGCATCAAATTGCTTTTGTACTTCCTCTTTTATCTTGATTGTCATATCAGGGCGTGTGTGTCTCAACTTTTGCTTCACTGGCGAGCAGTCTTCTTTCAGAGGCAGCTTGTGCACCACAATGTCAGTGTCTAAACTAGGCATATCCTGGTAAGACCATGCAAAGACATCAACATACTCTCGAAGCATGGCAATTAGACGAGTCTTGATGGATTCTTCTAACGCAGCTCCGATCTTAACTTCTTTCTTGTCTTCTTCGATACCCATATTTATCACTACGACGACCTCTTCATGCGGCTGAATCATCTTCTCCTCCTATTTAAGCAATCTGGTCAATTCTTCATGTAGTTCGCAATCTTCTTCACCCTCCTCATCGGCTTGATAAATTGGATTGTCAAAGTCATACTTAGCTATAACAGTGTCGTCATTGATAAAATCCGGTGATGAGCACCTGCATGAATGGTGATTCATGCAAGGCTTTAGAAAGAGTTTAAGAAAATGAAAAACATTGCCATCTTAAAATATTTCTTTCTTTTTAAAAAACAAAAGCAAAAAATGAAAGGCAAAGAACAACATGGATGAATGTGAAACGTCAACTTTATTTATGATTATGAATTGTGTTAGGAACAAAAGAACCCTTACAAAAAGCTACTATGCCCTAGGCAAGACATAGTGCTTGAGTACAGAAAAGACATAAACAAAGATTATTACTCTTCGAAGGAGGTGACTGAGATAAGCCTTTCAGACGACCAGTTGCTAAGCCGAGTCCCTGGAATAGCAGGCCTGATCCACTCATCTAAGTCATAGTCACCATCAACTGCATTGTCCTGCACGACACTGATGCTTCCATAATCCACCACTCCCGCACTCGTGAAAGTAATTGGGCCTTGACGACCTCTAGCACTCGGTCCAGATGATGACTACCCAAGATGGTAACCAATCCCAAACATATCTTTCTTTTCTGGCACTTCTACTGGACTGCCCCAGCCTTCTCATATCCCAGATTCTATCACTTTAAGAGCTTGCTTATAAGAGGCTATGAAAACCCCCTTCTTTGGTTCTTCAAAAGAAGCTGCCAATGAAGATGCTTGTTCAGTTTTCAGGGGCTCAAAAGCCTGATATGAAGTTTCAACTATCTCTCCATCCATCTCTACATACTTGAATGAAGTCAGATGATTGCCGAAAATGTCTTCTTCCCCACTGACTGTTACAATTTGGCCTTCCCAGACGAACTTTAGTTTTTGATGAAGTGTGGACGATATTGCTCCTGCTGAATGTATCCAAGGTCTTCCTAACAAACAACTATATGCAGGCTGTATATCCATTACGTAGAATGTGGTATTAAAGATTTGTGGACCTACTTTATTGGTAAATCCACCTCCTCGAACACTGACCTTCTCGACCCATCAAATGCTCTAACCACCAGGTCGCTGGGCTTTAAAACCACTCCATCATAATCCAACTTCATCAATGCCTTCTTAGGAAGAACATTCAGCGAGGATCCAGTATCTACCAACACGTGAGAAAGTACTGCACCCTTACATTCTATAGAGATATGCAGTGCCCGATTATGAGCACGCCCTTCAGATGTTAGATCAATGTCCGTAAAGCCCAATCCATGACTGGCATTGGCACTAGATACCACCGCTTCTAACTGATTTTCTGAAATATCTTGAGGCGCATAAGCCTTGTTCAGAATATTCAAGAGAGCTTTCCTGTGGGAGTCGGAACACATTAGCAAAGACAAGATAGAAATCTTCGATGGGGTCTGCTGCAGATGGTCCACAATCTTGTAATCGCTCTTTTTGATAATTCTCAAAAATTCTTCAGCTTCTTTATCAAATGTAATGTTTGGATCAGTCACTGGTACGGGCTCATTGACAACCACTGGCTGCTTCCCTCTTGCCTTAGTATGGGATTCTGCGGTGTCTCTGGGTGGTATCACACTATTTCTTAGTGTTTCCGACGCAAATAATCCTCCACTTCTAGTAAAGCCCCCTACTCCAACATTTTCTACTTGAGCTGGGATTGTGCTAGATGTGGCCAAATCTTGTTTTTGGCCATTACAATATACTTGGCCACCATAATTCTCGGGAATGGCTTTATCACTCTGATACATTACTGGTCTTGTAGTGGTAATCATTATCGGTGCCACTCTGGCCCGTGTAGGAACTTGAGATGGATCGTAGAAAATGGTTACTGTGGAGACTTCGCTTTCCTTTACAACTTTGTCAAACTACAACACTCCTTCATTAATCATACTTTGGATCTCTGCTTTCAACTGCTCACAACCACTTGGCATTTCAACACATCCTGGAAAATCACTCCCACAACCTACAAACACACCCTTCAGGGCCAAACATGCTTTAACAACACTCAACAGAGTTTGCAGGTCGTCAATATCACACACCAAGTTCAGATTTTCCCCATCGTCAACTGCCCCAACTGTACCCCCCGTGAGGAGGCATGGGGTTCTCTATTACATTAGGAGTAGAAGCGAAATTAATCGCTTTAGAATCCAGTAGGTCTTGAACAACATGCTTCAGAGCTTTGCAATTTTCTGTGGTATGCCCGGGAGCTCCGGAATGAAACTCACATCGGGCATTCGTATCATAACCCTCAGGGATTTGGCCTGGCTTCGGGGATTGTAGAGTTCGGAGTTGAATCATCTGGAGCTGTAGGAGATTCTTCAAAAGATGTGAATAAGACATCAATGGAGTTTTGAGATGTCTTTCTCTGGTCCTCTGGGGGTAATATGGACGAGGAGCTCTCTGCTTATACCCTTGTTGGCGTTGCGGCTGCGGTGGTTGGACTTGTTGTTGAACAGGCTGAGTTGATATAGTGACGGGGGCCACTTGCTGATAAAATCATCCATTACTTCCTCCCCTCTGCGTGTATACTGCCCCAGTCTCTCCTTCTCTCCTCTTCAAGAAGGGCTTCTTGACACCAGAACTTGAAGCGCCCCCATTCTGAATCTTCCCTTGCTGGATCCAGCTTTCTACCCTCTCGCCAATCAAGATGATATCCGAGAACCCACTTGAGGAACATCCAACTAGCCTTTCCATGAAATGCCCAGGAAGGGTATCCAGGAATAGGTCTACCATTTCTCTCTCTAACAAAGGTGGTTGCACTCTAGCAGCCACTTCACGCCACCTTTGTGCGTAATCTTTGAAGCTCTCGGAGTTCTTCTGAGTCAGACTTTGAAGTTGAGTGCGACTGGGCACCATGTCGATATTATACTGATATTTCTTGAGGAACGCTTCTCCCAATTCCTTCCATCTTCTCACAGAGCTTCTCTCTAGCTTCATATACCATTCTAAGGACCCTCCGGAGAGATTATCCTGGAAGTAGTACATCCAGAGCTTTTCATCCCTAGTGTGGGCAGAAATTTTTCGGTAGAATGCCTGCAAGTGAGTTATAGGTAGGAGCTACCGTTATACTTGTCAAAAGTAGGTGGACTAAATTTATGAGGAATAACCACCCCAGGGACTAGACCCATGTCAGACACATCTATCCCCAAAGTGTCTCTACACTCTAGGGCTTTGACTTTCTCAGCAAGCATAAAACATTCTTGAAGACTTCCCTCTCCACCAAATCCCATATCATTGTTAAAAGAAGGGAATTGATCCTCCTGCCTATCTTGTACTGGAATGAAAGTTGTTGCGCCATGTTCTGGAACTTGAAGTCCACCTGGGCCATTGTTGGTGTTGGGAGGAGTCACTTGTACTTCAGGAGTGGTTACAGGAGGATTAGTCTGAGGAGGGTTGAGACCCTGAATTGCATTTCTTAACTCTTGTTGTCCCTGAGCCATCTATTGCATCATGATTGTATAACATCCATGGTTGTCCTCTGGTTGTTGCGAGTTGCGTAACGATGCGAGATATACTGTCGAAGATGACGGGTCTTGGCGGCCCTCGCAATCTTTTCCTGAAATGCAAATAAGTTAAGCAACCTGTAGAAAACCTGCAAAACAAAGAAGAAATGCAAATGATGTGTATGTAATGCAATGTGTTCCTTTTATTCCCAAGACCTCAATTACTTTCCCATTCTGGTGTTGAGAAAATCTTGTGTGACATTCAAACTTGAAGTGGTGGCATTTATTTTGTGTCCATGCAACAGATAACAACTAGAGACTTCAGGTAAATCAGAAGACAATTGAAATAACAAAGATCCTCACAAGGTACAAATTCCTACGTCAAGAAAGAAAAAAGTACATCAAAAGAGAGGGGATTCCCACAACAAGCCTGCGGGTAATCCAAGTCATATGCATACAAAACTAAAGCTTAGGAAGGTCTACATCCTGTAACCTCCAACTAAGGCGCTTGACATTTTGCAACATATGAGCTATATCCGGATGTGTAGGCTCCTGTACAAGCTTCTGAATTAAGATATCCCTAAGGTCAAAGGAGGCATGCAATTCCTCAATTTGTTGAAGGAACACCTTTTCACTTTCCTGGCTTGTAATAGAATCATTCTTGGTTCTCTTGACATTAGCTTTCAATTTCAAATATTATATTTCTTTCTGAGCTTCCTTTATTGCTTGTTGGCTTTCTGCTAAACTTTGGAGACGACCCTTCTCTTAATGATAAGCCTTCTGAAGGAGCTCTCTCTGTCCATTCAAAGAATCTTGAAGACTCTTGACTTCTAGCTTGTGCTTGATCTCTAGCTCCTTCTGCTTCCTCAAATTGTCTTCCCACTTTTCTTGCCATAACGTGACAGCCTCATAAGCTTCATTCAAATCTTTCTTCTCCTTCCAACGTTGGGCTGCCTTGTGAGTTTCAGCTAATCCCCTTTTCTTGAAGTAGAGCTCTCTCTCCTGAAAGTCTTGCTGCTTGAGCCTAACCATCTCTTCAGCTTTGTGAGCTCTCTCCTCCAACTTTTGATTTTGCATCTTCAGTTTCTGGCATGAATTGTAAGCTTCTTGATTCTCCAACCTGAGACGTTGAACCAAGGCTTCCAACTTTTGATATTCTTGAAGAGGCACTGAAGTTATGGGTGCTACCTCCTTAGGGTAGAAAGGTGCTTCTCTGGAAAATGGGAGCAACAGGGTCTTCACACGATCCTCCAACCAGCTAGCAAAAGGATCATAAGTATTGGGATCTACTCTCCCAAAATCTTTTTTCCTTTCATTACTCTAACTTCCCAAGCTTGGGATGCCAGTATGCTCTTCTTGAGATTTCCTTCTGCTGGAAAGTATAAGGATTCAATTGCCTCTGCAATCAAAGGCACAACTCTTAATGGATAACCAAACTACTTCCTGGAAAAGATAGGATTGTAACTGATCCCACCTTTCCTTCCTATCAGAGGCACACTTGGGAAGCTACCACAATTGACCAATATTTCTTTGCCCACAAGGTCTCTGTTGCATCCCCATGAAATATCAGCTGAGATTAAGCCCATTAATCTTTTGGACCACTTCCAAGATTGTTTCAAATCCTGAAAAGGCCCTGATTTAGGGAGTTTCCTTACAAACCAATCAGCAAATAGGGGAGCATAACAATTTACATGTCCCTTCCTCTTTTCATTCCTGTGGTGAACTCCATAGTAAAAGTCACCTAGCAAAGTGGGTATTGGATTTCTTCTAGCAAATATAGTGATAGCTTCCATGTTGATTAAACCCTTCTCTCCTGGAAACAAACTGGTCCCATACACTATCAAAGCAAGCAAGGTGCTGAACTTAGCCCATTTGTTTTCAGAGGCTAGGTCCTGAGCTTCCTTGATAAGAAAATCTAAGAAACGTCCTTTACCCTTGGTGGCATCCAATTCTCTACTAACTTTGGATAAGTCCAGAAGAAAAGAATCAGCTATATCTTTGGATGAAGGCACCTTCTCTAAACCATAGTAAGGAGCACCATTTTTGATGGGGATTTTGAGGATGCTGGATATCTCTTCTAATGTGGGAGCCAATATGTAGTCAGGGAAAACAAAAATCCTCAGCTGTGGATCATAGAACTGTAATAGGGAATGCAAGTTATCCCTCTGGTCAGTGGTTGGCTTATTCACATAGTCTAGGATCTTTCCAAACTCTTTTCTGAAATCATCAAGTACTTTGTCACCCATCAAGCCAATTAACTTCTAAACACCATCTGTCTCTGGATGTAGGAAAGTATAATGGACATTTCGCTTCCTTGGAATCTCCATGTTGAAGCAGCAAATATGACCAGGAATAGGAGGTAATGAACCCTGAGAATAAAAAGAACACAAAATGATTAATGATGTTATAATGTTATGCAAAGCAAGGCATGTGATCAGTGATGTGTCTGTGTAGTGAATCAGGTAATCAAGTGTCTATGCAAGGCCACAACATCATCACAAGTATCTTTCTGATCAGGAGTTTATGATTTCAGAATCCATAATTAGCAGAACAAGATCATATCACTGAAGTATGCTGGCATAAATGGGTATGTTGCAGTTTAGGGTTCCTGCAAATCTGTAAACTCCTCCCAATCTCACGGGTGTGCTACTCGGGTCAACATCATGGACTCTCAAAGCTGAATAGCAATAATACGTTCACCATTTCCGAGAAATGGCTCATGACCAAATCAGGGAATCGGTTTGGCATTATGTACTACTCAGGGAGGTCTCAGCTGAGTCCAAGGAAACAAGCATCCCTCATAAGTCCTCATCTTTAAGCATTGAATCGAGAAACAATAGTACATTCATCCCTAAGGGTACAATACTATCGTCATACAAATAGTTTGCCTTAACTAGATTCCTATGAGAGATCCAGGCCATCCTATGCAAGTTCCCAGTGGGCCCTTGGATGCGAGTGGGTTTGCCAACAAATGTGGTCTGCCACTGTCATCACTGGAGAGGGATGTTTCCACAAAGGTTCTCAATGATCGGTCCCCTGACTGCACATAACTATCAAGGTAGTGTATTGCCCCAGAAAAATTCCAGCGTCAATGCATTTCTGAGAAGGTCGCAAGTCAAGGCGTGAAACTCACTAATACCAACATAACAAGATGCCATGAAGCCAAAGTGGAACCACTCTAAATCCTAGGTGGACTCAAGCGGGGTATTTGGCTTATCTCACAATAACAAATCCCATCCCACAAAAAAAATGAAACCAACACAGTCCAGTATATGATGCATGTGAAAATAAATACTAAAAGCAGTAAATAAAGTTGTAAAGTAAACTGTAAATGAACACAGTAAATAAACATAATAGCACACATATAAACACCCAAAGAAACAAAAAAAACAAGCGCTAGGATTGACTCTACAAGGGAAACCAGAGATTTTGGGTTCGATCCCCAGCAGAGTCGCCAGTTGTCGCTCCCGGGATTTTTATCCCTGCACAAACCTGAGGAAGAGAGAAAGGACAAGGCCTTACGAACCAAAGATCTGGGTTCAGGAGTCGGTTACGACCTGGGAAGGTATAGCACCCCAGATCGTCTGCCGTATCCGACGAGATCCACGCTTGCTTGTTTGTTTCAAAGGGTAAACGAATAAGGTGCTGCTGAACAAAAAAACTGTTACTGGAATGGAACTGAGATGAGAAAAGGAGAAAGGGAATTGGAATGGAAATAAAGGATGGGGAAAATGTAGGGAAAATAAAGAATGCTCGAACGGGCCCTACCCCGCTGCCTACGTACCTCATCGGGAAAATGAGGATCAGAGTCGGTCGTAGTTCCCCTAACTAAGGCGGGAACTATTTGCTTGTGTTTTTTATGGCCGGAATTGCATATGTCTATACTCAGGTGTTTCAGGCTCATCTGGTACGAGTGCATTTTCCGTCTTGCATGCGAGACAAGTCATCGTGAGTTCTCATTCATAATGAATGAGATGATAAATAGAAGTTCCCGCAGGAAAGTCGCTTATTGTTTGTTGTTTGCTTTTTAAGAGTTTTGTATGAATTTGGCACAAGGAAGTGAATTCAAACTCTTTTCCATCGAATATGTACTTGCCACTACATTCCAAGAGGGAATAATAGAACAAGTACACCAAGCAAAGAATTTATCCAAGACTTGTTTCCACAGATTAGGGTCTAAGTTCACTAGCTTGTTGAACTTAATTACATGTTTTTGTGGCTTTTGTGAAGAAATTTCTTTTATATTTTTCTTTGTGAAATAACCCCTTGATAAGAATTGTTCATCATGCTGGACAAACCTACACCACTCCAAGATGGAATGAAAGAAAGTTCCCCATGGAATAAGATTATACACAAGGGATCATTTCATGCATTTATTAAGTCTTTTTGGATTTGTTTGAAGATGGGGAGAGAAGACTCAAAAGGAAAAAGTCAAAGCTAATGGGGGACTAAGACAGAACCCTAAGTCATCTTATCATGTACAAAGAGGTCATATGGTTAATGAGGTATTCTAACCTAAGGAGAAGAAAGAACAAGTTAGAATTCAACTTACTTCCTAAGGAAGTTAAGTTGAATCTAAAGAGAGGAAATGGAACCTATGAACAAAGCACAGAGGTGCTAAGGAAAAACAAATAAATTCATAAGAGATAAAGAATGAAGTAATTACCTCATCTTCCCCCCCCCCTACAAAACAAGAGTTAGCATGATGAAGAAGTATGAACAATTGTTACATGATAAACTTCACAAACAATTCACATTATCTAAGGAAAGATGTTAGTGAGCTTCTAAGGTCAATACCTAAGCCTAAAGCATATTATAAGGTGACATACTTAAAAAGTCAGTAGCTAAACCAATTCAAAAGTTTCTAAAGGAATTAATTGAATTAAAGTCAAACTATGTCCTAAAGTACCATTAAACCCTAAGGATGAGGTTAGAAAGACAACCTAAGTGTTTACTAAACCAAAAACTCTTAAACTCAAAGATAAATGAAAAATCCAGAACTTGACACTATATGGAAGTGAAGGGAATGAATAGATCAAATGAGAAGGAAGAGATTCAAGTTAAAGGTACTCAAGTATGAGATTGAAAAAAGGGGGAGAAAGCATATAAAAGCATGGTTATAAAGATGAAACAAAATGACTTAGGAAAATATTCAAAAAAAATAACCAAAGGGACTTGACTTCCCCATAAAAAAACCAGGGGCTTGACCATAAAATAAAATGGAGATTATACTTGGAAAATGCTCATAAATGGTGGGTTAAGAAGCATCCTAAGGATATGTGTTCAAATTAGGTTTTTTTACCTTCTTAATGGCAAATGAAACACAAAAAGATGCAAAGCTTTGTGCATGTGAAATGAATATAGAGGAATGACCTAAACATGTTTATAAGACACAAAACAAGACTTGTTAAAATTTATTTGGTGTGTTCAATAAGTTTTGAGGGGTTAAGATGAGGGATGAAGAAGAATTAGGTTAAAATGGGGACAATGGTGGCTTAAGGTTCAAGTAAACCCCAAAAACAAAAGTAAAGACTCAAGGATGGCTTTCAATATTAGAGGACCTATAATATGACTCACAATAATCAAAATCAAGACCTTATAACAATGGCATGAATGACTTATTCAAAAGGAATGAGGGAGGTTTCTAAAAGGGACCAAAAAATGACTTAAGGCCTTAAGTAACTTGAAAAAAATATCAAATGACCTAGAAAAATTATGAAATTTAACAATTCAATACAAAACCAAGAGAGTAGCATGTGTACAAAAACACTCTTGAAAAATCCTATTTTTGAGTGGTTAATGGAAGGGTAGAACTCAATTAGGGCTTTTGAATATACAAGTGAAATAAAGGACTAAAAAATGATCCAAACATGACCTAAAAATCCAGAGAAATATCGTTTGATGAAGTTTAATGGAATAAGAAGACAACCCAAGAAGAATGACACATTTATCCTACATGGTTTGAGAAAACAAAAATATACAAGTTTATGGGTCAAAAATGAGAAAAATAGAATTTAATTAAAATGAGAAATTAATTCTGATCTCAAAAAAGAACAAAAATAAAATCCAAAATTATGGAAAATTAAAGAAAAATGTGAGGAATGTCCATGAATTAATTGGGAATTTTTGGAGGCTTTTTATTATTTTTAAAAATAAGAAACGCAAATGGAATAAAATGATAAAAAAGAATTAAAAAGAAATGAAATAGACTGAATTGGTGTGGGCCTTGCGGTGCAATTAGCATCAAAAACAACTACACTAGGCCTGATTTATGCACGTTGGGGGTGTTAAAACAAAGCTGAGTATTTCCTTCACAAAATTTGGCACGTGACACGCAGGTGTTTTTTAATGTGTTGTCAAGATCATGGCCACTGGATTGAGATGAGATCAACGGATACGACTTAAAGTTGGACATAATTAGGGCACACTATTCAGGTCACCGGAGAAGGATTCCGGTCACCTTCTCCGGTGAGACTCTGGTTAGGGATCACGTCAACTTCCATGAAAATGCAATCTAAAAACACTAATGGAATCGCCTCACTCTCCTGGTCATCAATCTATCCTCACATTCCATTTATTACTCATAGAATCACCAAATCTAAAGCAAACAAATCTCAACCTAAAACTGGATCTAAGCTCCTACGAAGCCTATCAACTAGCCAGGGATTGCAGTGCTCCTATTGAGCTTCAAACAGTACGAAAACAACAAAAATTGATGAAAGAAAGCAAGTAGAATTTCAGAGTGCACCTGAATTGCAGAGATACCACAAGTATAGGAAAACCAGAGATGAGAATCCTGAGCTCTTGCTTTAACTTGATCTTGAGCAATGAGAGTGAAATAAACACTCTGTGAATGGGAGATCTTGAGTATTCGATGAAAATGCAGTGAAGTGTAAGATTATGCAGTGATGAATAATTGATGCTTCAAGCTAAGCAAGTCATGGATCTTGTGCAAGACTTGATGCTGATGATGATTGGATGAAGCTTATCTTTGAATTGATGAAGCTGGTGATGGTTCAATCCAAAATGTAGTGGAATCTCAAGAATGTGCAATGATGATCCTTGATGAATCAAGCTATGAAATCCATGGAGATTGAGCCTAAGATGATGATGATGATGATGAACTAAAGAAGAATGGATCAATCTGGATGAAGATGAAGCTTCTTCTAATCCAAATGCAGAAGAAGAACTTGAGAGAATTTGATGAATGATGAGTGAGATTTTGAGCAAAAATGAAGTGTGTTCAATGCAGCAAGTGTTAATTCTTTATATAGGAGAAGTTAACCTCTAAACTCAGTGTAGTTAACAGTTGGAGCTTGAGTTAACTGAGTCAAGTTAGTTGTGAATTGGTTATGGTGAGTGGAGTTTGCTTGAGCTCGAGTTGAAGCTGTTATGATGAATTGAATGTGGTGAGGTTCATGACAATTGGAGTGAGGGTGATGTGATGAAGTATGAAGCTGACTGGATCAAGGCTGCATCATGTAGTGTCATGTTTGAAAGCTTGTTATTTGGATTGAGTTTCAAAAGAGGTGCATAGCAATTAATGTGGTCCTGCCCCCATGGGATGATGCACTCTTTAAGTGAACTTTGTGAACATGACTTGATAGAATGGTGCATTGATGCTTGACTGACTTGAATTCATCCCATGATTCAGTAGCTTAGCATGCTAGAAATCATATTGCATATCATGATCTTCAAAGAGATATTTCTTCCACCTCAAGGCCCCAAATGATGACAATCTTGTGCTCAATTTGAAGTGAAAGTTTCATAGATCATGTTTGGTGTTTGGATCATAATGAATGATGACCTCTAATCATCTTAAAATGGTCATTGAATAGCATGCCAACAAGCTGCATATTGGCCTGCACGAATTTGGCATGCCATGTGCCCATGGGCCTATAGCTGGCCAGTTGAAACCTCTCCACTTTGACCCCCAAATAGCCCCAGAAGACTTGCTCAAATGAAAAATCTTTGAACACTAATCTTGTAGGGATTACATCAAGGAACAACTTTGTAGTTCACCAAAAATTCGTTTGAAGTCTTTTTGGAAAAGAAAAATGGCTTGACATTCTGAACACCACATGTTTGATGAATTGCTAGGCAGGGCACGCACGCTGGCCAGCTTCCTGCCTCGCCCATGAACTAGTTTTGCCCTAGTTTACTTCAACTTTGCAAGATCATATCTCTCTCATTTTTTATGATATGGATGAGTTCCACCTATGGATTTGAAGCTCAAGATGCCCTCTTTAATTGGATCCAAGTAGAATTTTCATATCTTTCATATTTTGGGAGGATGCCTCATTCAAAGTAGCTGCAAAAATGGCCAAAACTTGCCATTTTTGGAAACCCTAATTTTCCAAAAATGGTAAGTTTTGGTTTTCTTGATTCCTCTTGATTGCTCCATCATTTCTTGATCAAATTTGAACCATAGGATCCTTACAACCCTAATTTCATGATTTTGATCTCAAAAAGTCAGGAGTTGACTTTTTCTTCAGCATGGTTGACTTTTCCCCAAATTCCTAATTTCCAATCATCTGACCAATTGAACCTCTTCCAAAATGAATTTGTGGATGAAATTTGAACCCTATACACTTGTTGTCATGTAAAACACAAAGGAATCCACTTTTGCTCAAAAATTCATGCGGAAGACCTTCACAATTGAAACCCTAATTTGGATCATTTCCTCAAGAGATGTTGCACTACTTGCATTCCTTGGGGCCATTCACTTCTTTCCAAGACTTGAGGCTTCAAATGGAGACTTGTGGGATGTTATAGACCCTTTGCACATGATTGAGGAGCTTTGTGGCCCTTTGATTGTCTTTGTATAGCCTTCAGTTGCTCCTGTCATTTACCACATACCTATGCCTCAACTATGCTACACATGATGTAATGTTTTTGGTTATTTTTATGAACTTATGTATGTTAAATGATATGAAAAACATTGAAGATATGAGAGGGAAAATTTTGAGGTACTACACCAGTTCTCCCCGCAAACTGTAACTTTCAGGCAGCATTGTGTTTTTTAAAAAGAATTATGTTTTCTTTCATAACTTTTGAACCGAGAATCTGTTTTTAGCGTTCCACATATCAATTCGAAGCTAAAAACATGTAGAAACTAATGATGCTAAAAGATTTAATTTTTAGCCGACTTTTACCCGACTTTTCCGATTAATCGTAATTATGTGAATTAAGGAATTGTGGAATTGATTGTGTGTTGTAGCCGTTTGGCAAATAGATTCATTGTTTAAATTAAACGTAAATGCATGTTGATTGTGAAAGTGTTCATTGTCGTTTGGCGTAATTGATGCGAATATGTATGGATGGTATGTGATGGTATGAGATGAATGCATGAATATATTGTAAATATGTATGCATTTCAAGAATGTTTTGAGTCATTTTGCATGTGAAGCATAATGTATGCATTCTTGTGTTGTGGGATTCTATGTGAATCCGTTGTAACATTGTGTGCCCATGTTGGGTGTGAGCGATGATTATAACATGATTGTGTGTCCGTGTGGGTGTGAGCAATCGGATTGTGTTCCCATGTGGGGTGTGAGCAATCCATAAACATTGTGTGCCTGTGTGGGGTGTGAGCAATCAGATTGTGTGCCTGTGTGGAGTGTGAGAAATCCATAAACATTGTGTGCCCATGTGGGGTGTGAGCAATGGGTGAACATCGTATTCCCGACGGGGAGTTACTTTAGGTAACGAGCGATGGTTCCAATAAGTTCCTGAGTGAACTTGAGATGATTGAGTCGGTACCGCAATCAATCATAGAGTCATGAGTCGGTCTTTGTGATTTGCATTTGCATAGAGTCATGAGTCGGTCTCTGTGATTTGCATTTGTCATCTTTAGATTTGTGCATTGGTGAATAAACATGAATAATATATTTTTATGTAGAATGATGTGAAATGGTGAAATTATGCATGATGAATATGCTTGGTTTGTTTATATACATTGTGATGTATATGTGTGATGAAAAATGAATTGTGGTGAGAATATGTATATGTGTATTTTTATGTTAAGATACATGATTATATGCATTGTTATTATGATAATATTTCTCAATCTTCTGTTGTTTTATGATGCTCTATGAGGCATTGCATAGTAGGTTTGTTGGAGGTCTTTTTGTGAAGCGTGTCTTCATTCTTTTGGTCGGTCGGCTCTGATATGTAGGACCGGGTAGATAGGGTCGACTTGATGCCTTTTTGCGATGCATTTGTATATGTATCTTGGTGATGAATGTTTATGTAAACATGAATTATGTGGGGGATCAAACTTGATGATATATATATATATATATATATATATATATATATATATATATATATATATATATATGTGTGTGTGTGTGTGTGTGTGTGTGTGTGTATATATGTTTGATGTTGATTAATGTTTAGTTTCCGATGTTATTTTAATGTTGAGATATGGGTGTAAGGATTTAATCCCTCTGTTGCAAGTTGCCTTATTGTTGCATATCGTTAAATGAGCAGGTGTTGGATGTTTTAATTTCATGTATAATGTTACATACCACTTTTATACTATGTTTTTGTTATCTCTGATGAAATTTTTAATATGTGCATAAATGATTAATTGATTATTTGGGGTATAGAAATGAGGGTGTTACAGGGGTAATCGAGGGTGACGAAGTCCAAGTGCTGAAGGTTTTGACAGATCATAATGTTGTTTATATGATCATCAAGACGTTGTCCGATTGCAAGTTCTTCCATTGTATGTAGTTGATAAAGTTGCATGAAGAAAGCTAGATTGTTTTTTGATGTTGTAGATTTGTGAGATATTAGAGATTTGTGAGATATTGGATCAAACTCTAGTTTTTGCATGTCATCGAAGTTTGCTCACATGCTATTGCCGAAGTAATGTGTGTTATAGTCAAAGCTTATTCTAACATGCATTAGTCAACATTTCTAGGTTTGTTAGCATGTTGAATTGGGAATTTCTTGTAAGCCAAATTATTTAAGTTAGCTTGTACCCTAAGTTATCTTGTAATGGATATTTATTAAAAGGCCCATTAGGTTAGTATATTAGTTTTCTTATAAATAACATGCTAGTCTCTCATCTTGTATAAGGAAAAATAGGAAGATAAAATCCTAATTCAAAAGTGAGAGGGTTATTTGTTATTATTGTATACTTGTAATCTTGTTTTAAGAAAAAGGAAAAAATAGCAGTTTATAACCAAATACTTGTTGTTATCCTTGTTTTACCCTAAAGATCAACTATTTAGGGTTTCTTGATCATAAAGAAACCTATTATACTTTGTTTCTAGGGCATCCAATTTCACAACATATTTGATGTACACAGGGTTATTCATGGTAAATTTCTTTTAAAAAAAGTGAACCAAATTAAATCATAATAAATTTTATCTTAACTAAATTGAATCGTTTCAATTTTCCTATAGCCAAATTGAACAAAAAATATTGGTTTAATATATTAGTTCGAAACTTAGAACTGTATTAAGTCATTACACGACAGTTTTCTCAAACTAAACCGTTTATAAAAAAACCAAACCATTATACTTGTTTTTAAATTTTATTTAATCAAAAAAACAATTTAAACTTATAACAAATAAATATATAAAAAATAAAATAACACAATAAATTTCAAATTAATAACTAAAATTAAAAAAAAAAACAAAGCATGATTACAATAATCAAACACATAAACGTTTGATTTAGAATACTCTATTGAAATTATAAATTATATAGGTGTGGTAGAAAGATCTTACTAGAAAAGTGAATTACAATATTCATTATACACGTTAGGTTGCAAAAAGAGAAGGGTTTGCTTAAGCATTTCCAACTTGATAACTTGCTTAAATACATCAAGTTTCTCATTCAATGATACTAACTTCCTCTTCATTGTAACCTCAGAAATAACAAGACTTCACTAAAAAAAGAGCTAAAATTTTAATTAACAGCCAAAATGGATCAAAGAAAAACACAAACTTGAGATGATTTAGATGTGTTAAGTGTATATATACCGAAGTGAACAAAGAAAAGGAAAAGACGATGAACATTGAGAGAAATGTAAGAAAATGAACTCATAATTTTACCAATAAACTTGAACTGTGGTTCCAAAATTTATTGTGTCCATTATTCCTCATGCATGTCCCACCTCTTTCTTCTTTTAGTCTAGATTTGTTAAATGTGTGATTCATTGTCCTTTAATGTTACTTGACTAATTAAAAAGAGAGAAAAAGGGAGAAATTCAGTTGTAATAGAATTTGTTAAGTTTGTTAGTGATCACAAAGTTAGTTAGAGTTAGTTGGGTTACTTAGTGTGTAAGTAACTTATGTATATATACTCTAACATTAAAATGATTTTGTGAAGTGAAATTCATTATTTCCTCTTAAAATTTTCATTCTTTTCTAAAATCTCAAGTGTGTAAAGTGTGTGTGAGTAAATAACAAGACTTGAGAAAATTTATGTGTGTGCATCATCAAAGAGATTGATGTTTGGTTTCGCTTGAGTTTGATTGTTCCAACATCTGGTAGTTAGAACCTTTATTTTGATTCTTGGAGGATATTTGCAATGGCCTCTCAAGAAAATGATTAATTATATGAAAATATTCTCATATTGAATGGAAAGAACTATGATTATTGGTACAAGCAAATGAAGGTGGATTTTTATATCAAAATGTTTGGGATCTTGCGAAGAATGGAGTGACACCAATCAGTGATTGTGCCATTGATGATAAGAATGCTTTCTCACAAATAATTGAATAAAAATGATTATAAATATATCTTTATAATTCATCAATGTTTTTATCTTGATTATTTTCAAAATGTTGGAGAAGTTGAATCATCGTATAGGCATGGGATATCTTGGGACAGTCTTTTGGTTGTGCTGAGAAAGTGAAAGAGGTGGCGTTACAAACTCATAAGAGGTTGTATGAGTTGCCTCAGATGAAAGAAATTGAAAGCATAAGATCAATATGTGTCGTGAAGTGATGAAAACCAGTCGATAGTTGCAAAAATCTTGAGATCCTAACTTTCAAATTTTGATAACATTATTTTATACATAGAAGAATATAAATTGACCAAGGAATAACTACAGTATACTCTGTAATTACATGAGCAGATAATTATGGAGAGGACTACACACAAGACAATCTAGAAACAATATAGAAAGGGAAAATACAAATGGAATTCCAGTAGAAGAAGAGGTGGCTATTACAACTCAAATGCCAGAAGTTACTAACAAGAAGGAAGTTCATCGAATCAGAAGCAAGTTGTAAACAAAGGTGGTTATAGAAGTTGTATTGCCAACAGATGGGAAAGAAAGAGGTTTGACAAGAGTAACATCCAATGTTAAAATTGTCTAAAATATGGAAATTTTTCTTATGAATGTGTTGCAAATAAGAAAAAACTAGAACATGGTGCAAGGATTTTAAAACAAGATGATGAATATGTATTACTCATGGTGACAACAAAGGAGGATGAGAAGTATATAGATTAATGGTATTTGGACTCTAGATGCTCATAACACATGATTGGTAGGAAAGATTGGTTTGTCAACATGAACCAATCCATGAAGAATGAAGTGATGTTTGCAATTGATAATACCTTGGCAGTTGAAGGAATAAGTGATGTCTTGAACATTAGGAAAAATGGAAAGAAATCATTGATCTCAAATGTATTATACATCCTAGGCATGAAGAGAATCCAAGTATTGTCCAAATGATTGAAAATAATTACAAAGTTCTATAGAAGACAAGATGATGATAGTTGTCGTACCTCGAAAAATACGATCCTCGCGATGGGACGCGAAAAGAAACAACAGAGTCGCCACCTAATTCTATTTATTCTAATTAAAGAAAAGGGAGATATAGATACAACCTAAATAAAGGATAAGAAATGGTCAAACGAAACCAAATTCTAAGTTTGGGAGTCGGTTACGCAAGGGGAAGGTATTAGCACCCCTCACATCCATTGTACTCAACGGGAACCTCTTAGTCTAACTGCGATTAAATGTTGATTAATGTCTTTGTCTTATAAATGGTTTGTTAAAATCTTTGTTTTAAGGGAAAAGAAAATTATTATGGAGAAAGATTAAGTTTTTTTATTATTGTGACGGAGAAAAGATTAAAGTTTTTTATTGTTGTGCTCGCGAAGGATTAAAATCCATGTGCCTACATATTTCCTTGTACAATGGGAAAGTCAGAGCTTCGTAGTTCGCGCAACTACGGTTTGCGGTTTTTATTGAACGGTTGTTTAAAACGCTTTTTAACTGCTAAGCGTTGGCTTTTACTCACGGTGGAGGCTGAAGCACTAGCTTGTTTACGAGATAGAAAGATTTAAACGATGTTCGTTTAGAGAAAGATATTTGATCTTACTTAAGGTGTTTTAAACGAAAGAGAGAGTGAACCACAACTCGTGGGGCTAACCCAGGAGTTATTTCATTCAAGAACCCGAGGAATGCTAGATACCTGAGTTCAGTTCTTTGTTAATTAATTATGAAAATGATTTTGAATTTGTTGGGTATGTTTTAAGTGTTTTGAGAGAGACAAGTCGTCCTCTTTAAGGGAGATATCTCACCTATTCCACCACAAACATTTTGAGGAATGAAATCTAAAGAAGCTTTAAACTTGGATACGGGGATCGACAAGCAATGTCACATTCTTTCTTTGAGAAATAAAAGGGAAGAAGCTTCGAAATTGGATATATGATCAATAAGTGATTGCCACATTATTCCTTGATAGAAATTGTTTGATAAAATTGATTTGTTTGTGTTTGTGAGAATATGAGAAATATCTTTCCTATGGAGATGAATCATGTCTCTCCTATTCGAGGAAGTTTGAATGTTTTAAGTATTTTAGAATACAGAAGAGTGAATGAGACACAACCCGAGGGCTAGCCTCAAGAGTTTTTCACTCAAGAACCCGAGGAATGCTAGATTCCTGGGTTCAGTTCTTTCGTATAATTAAATTGTAAGAATTAGGTATTTTAGGAACTAGAGGGCGAATAAATCACAACTCGAAGGCTAGCCTCAAGATTGATTTATTCAAGAACTATGTGGAGTGCTAGACTCCAGAATTCATTTCCTCCGTTATTTGATATGTGAATTAAGTAATTGCGTTTGCTTTTAATGTTCGATTTTATGCGGTGGGTTTACGGTTCGCATGTTTGGTCAAAGGTGTCGCTCCCCGGATTTTCATCCCGGTGTAAACGCGAACTGATGAGGCGATGTTGAAGGTTGAGGTTGAATAGAGTCTCCAACTAGGCATCTTTATCACGAAGGAAAGGTAATGCTGCATAAACCTAGAAATATATGGATAAGACGGTTGCGAACCAAATAAATTGGGTAAGGGGGTAGGTTACGACCTGGGAAGGTATTAGCACCCATATCGTCCATCGTACTCGACGGGATCCACGCATACCTGATTATGTTTTAAAAGGGGGGAAGTGTATGTGCTAACAGTGTATAAAAGGCTAGGAAGGAATGGATGTATAGAGTGCCAGTGTAAGAACAAAGTGAGTGCTCAAAACTGAGGCTGAGGAAAGAGAACTGGGAGGAGGAGAGGGGGGGGGGGCAAAGAGACTTTTGTTCGATAACTATTAAGTTATGCCTATGTATCCTCTCATGCAATGAGGAAGTCAGAACACCGTATTTTGACTCAAAGAGACTCAATATTTTGGCGTGAACTGCTTGCTTGTCTATGCTCAAGTGTGTGACTCGTCTGGCTCGAGTGCTAACTGTCTTGCATTAGACGAAAGAAGCGATTTCTCGTTTTCATAGTGAATGTGATCAGAAAAGAATCTCGGAGGAGATGTTTATTGTTTGTTTTTGTGTTTTCAGTTTTTTATTATTTTTGGTGTTTTGCATAAGATAATGAGCTTAAGCCTCAATCAAGGGTCGTAAACTTATTATATCACCCCTGATTAGGGATAATGAGTCTACATAAGTATGAGATGAAAATCTCAACTTAATTACCCTAATGATGTAGGATTAATATCATTAACCTACTTGTGATTATTAAGTGTTTTTGGATTTTTTTTGTGTTAAGTAATGAGTTTAATCTCTAATCAGGGATTAATGAACTCATTACACCATCCTAAGAGAAGGATAATAGATGAGAACACTTAAGATGAGGAAGACTCCTCAAATTAATCCAAGGTTAGGGATTAAAATCATTATATAAAAAGCCTTAATTAAAGTGGATTTTAATTAAAGGTGGGATTAAGAAATGGATTTTATGTTTGTAAGACTAAACATGATGGGGACTTGTCCATTGAACACTAGGGTTAATCCCTCTGAACCAACAGGCAGAGATGTAACCCTAATATAAGGCCCAAGTTACAAGTTTAAGTCTTAATGATTATTAGGTGTTTTAATTAGGAGGTGTAAACAACTTAAAGGTTTAACACTAAGTATTAAAGTTATACACTCCATCCTAAGATAAGGATACAGGTATAACCCTAATTCAGAGTCTTAAAACTTTAACTGTTTAGCCTTGATTATGAGATGAGAAGCAGAGACTCAAGGAGACTCAAAGGTAAAAACTAAGGGAGACTATGTAAAAACCTAAAGTTATTATGCTTGGATATTCCTATGGTTTGTGAGGCTTACAGAAAGATCTTCATATGGCCACCAAGGAAGAGGAAGCAGGTGAAAAGAGAAGAGAAAGGAGAATAGGTTACTTACTTCCTGAAGAAGTTAAGTAACCTAAGAGGAAGAAAGGGAGCAAGAGAGAGCATAAGTGAGTCAAACTCAATTCAAAGACAAATAAAGATGCAAATGGAGAGATAAGAAGAAGTTGGATGTGGAGGCAAATCCACATCCTAAACAACTTACCTGAAGCCCCTGAAAAGTCAGTATGAATGCATAAGATATAAAACAAAAGGAAATAAGTCAAATGAAGATGAAATTATCAAGACCATAAGTGCAAACACAATGCAAATGTGTTATGAAATGATGCAAATACATTTACAATGTTTATGCATGATCATACAAGAGATGAGATTCAAAGGAAGGCATGTTAGAAGCTTGAAATCACATGAATACACATAAGAAGTAATGAATGCAAAACATACCAAATGGATGCAACAATGATAAACCAATGTTCATACATGTCCTAAGGTATCTAAGATGACATACAAATGCATGAGATTTCATGGCAAGTTCATATGATGAAGGTATGCAAAGATGAATGCAAATGAACATGGCAAATTAGGGTTTTAAGAAAGTATGAGATGCACATGTCCACAACAGAAGGATAACACATGATAAAAATTTGAAAATGCAACCAAGTGAACCCTAAACACACATAATATCACTCCACAAAGATGGAGGTCAGAAGCTATACCAAATTCAAGTTATGATTTTTCTAAGTTAGGCTAGGGTTTTGGGTACTTCTTCATGAAAAATGCCAAACAAATGGAAAATGCAATGCAAAAATATGAGTTAAATGCCCTAGATACTACATGAAAAGTGTGAAAGAATGCAAAAAGAACCATGTGCAAATTCATCTTGGTTGATCAGAAATGGATTTTTGAAGTTATGGTTATAAAAATAGGAAATTTGGAAACCCCAATTCATGGTTAATTGTCAAAACAAGATCAAATCCTAAAATAAATTTGTAAGATGAGTTTGTAAATTGTTCTAAATATGTAAGAATGCTTCATGATTTTTTTGGTGATTTTTAAATACCTAAAATTATTTTTAATTAATTAAAATTAATTAATTAATTAAATAATACAATTAAATGATTTAAAAATAGATTTTTAATGCAAAAATACAAAACAAAAATGTTTTTGGTTTTTGAAAATTATTTAAAGTGAAACTGCAAAAGATTATATTTTTATAAAATGATTTACTATTTTAAATAAATATGTGAAATAAAAATGCAAAATAAATAAAAGAAATGCAAAGTAATCACAATGGATGGTTCAGATTGCGTGGAAAATGGATCAAAGGCTGAGATATCAAGTCAGCTTGACTGAAGGTAGGAGAATCTAAGGGTCCAGGTTCAAAGTTTGGTTTCGCGCGTGATCTAAGGGTCAGCATTCACTCTGATTTAATTAATTAGGATTAACATAATTAAATGAAATTAGGGTTAATGACATGATCTGGACCGTTCGTTCCACTAATTAAACAAGATCTTAGGGCTCACGTTCAATCTGGGCACCCTAACCCTAATTACTCTCAGATGATCGGAATAGTGCTCCGGTTATCTTCTCCGGCCAACCCCAAACCCTTTCTTCTCCCCCAGGCCACCCCAAGCCCTCTAACCTGCCCAGAAACACTCCCCTAACTTCATGGAACACAAATCAACAATCAAATGGCATTTGTAACAAGTGAATCAAGAGAATCGAAACAAAACAAATTCACGGCCAAACTTTCAGAACATCATAACATACTCATTTTTCACTCATTTTCAATTTTAAACATATCATGTTGATCAGGATAACATGTAGGTTCAATTTATCACAAGAAAATGAAGTTCTGGAAAAAAGTTCTTGGAGGCTACCTGAACTCAAGCTTTTCAAACTTGAACTTTCAAAGCCTCCATTGGTGCAAAATGGCTCCTATGGTCCCCCTGAAGCTATTGAAATGCTTTGATGGAGTTTAAATGGGTTATTTTGAGTGGTTCAATTCTGATATGGCAGAAAATGAGGTTCTTGTGTGTTGTGTTTCATGCCATTATGAGGGGTGGGATTTGTTCAATGGGTGATGTGTGGTTGATTGGTTAAGAAATTTTTGAAGTTTAATGGCTGGATTGGGAGAATCGAAGAGAGGAAGTTCTTGGGAAATTTTGTGCAATATGAATGTGTGTGTCTTCTGAGCTCTTGTGTGTTGTGCTTTATGATCCTTAGGCAGTGCATAAACAATTGGAATGAGTCAAAAGAGTAGATATCCATTATGGGAATGGCATGGCTCAATTGGCCAAAAAGTCAAAAGTTGTGTACTTGAGGTATGGGCCATGGAAGAGCTGATTTGAGGGCTTGAGCTGCCTCAGCTGGCTTCAAGGAGGACCTTAGGATCAAATGTTGTGAGTTGTATGGCTTGGATCAAGAGCTTGCATAATTTTTGCAATTTCACAACTTTGAGAATTCTTGAGATGCAAATCATGCAAATCCTTGGCTCAAGGCTCAATTATGACTTTGATATGTTGTTTGATCATGCCATGATGTATTTGAGTGGATTAGAAGTCATGTAGAGGCCTGAAATTCACTTTTTCACATTTCCCTCTTTGACATGAACTTGAAAATTACAAGATTTTTCCCAACTTTGACTTGCCATATCTTGAGCTCTAGGGTGAATCAAGAAAGTTCTTGTACTTTTTGAAAATGGGAAGATCCAATATACAACTTTCATGTTTGAAGAAAATTCATTTGAAACCTCTTTGATCAAGAAAGAGGAGGTTGAAAATCTTTCCCAAAATGGAAAGTTTACATTACAAGTCATGTCCAAAAATGGCAACTTTGCAAATGGCTCAAAATTCTCCAATCTTGTGAACTTCTAACCACTCCCAAGATCAAATAAAGATATTAGGACATAAAATTGATGAATATGACCCTTTGATACCCTTGATGGAGACCTCATATGCCCTGATTCTGACTTTTCTTGCACAACAAGTTACCATTTGATCAGATGACTTCCACAATGAATTTTTGCTTCAAATTTGATACACATGCTCCTTATAACATATTTAGACCAATAGAATCAAGAATGGCCAAAAAATTTAAGTGTAAGGGCCTCAAACCCAAAACCCTAATTTCTGGTCATCTGTGTAGGAAACCCTAAGCCTGCCTGGGTAGCTGTGCAATCTTGTCGCTCCCACCAAATGACACCTGGTCAGAAGGGGTACAGACGCGAACGGTCGGCGAAAGAGAGAGAGAAATGAATAGACTCGCCATCTAGGCATTTTTATCCCGAAGGAAAGGTAATGCTGCATAAACCTGAGAAAAGATGGATAAGACGGCTGCGAACCAGAGAAACTGAGAAAGGGGGTTGGTTACAACCTGGGAAGGTATTAGCACCCAGATTGTCCGTCGTACTCGACGGGATACACGCTTGAAAGCTTGTGTTTAAAGGGGTAGTGTCAGTGCTATCTGTGTGCAAAAGCTAGAAAGAATGTAAGTGTCAGTGCTGGAAGAGAGTGAAGTGAAATATGTGAAGTGTCAGTGCTGGAACTGGAGTGCAGAGCTCAGGAACATGAGGCTAAGAGAATAATGTTGGAGGAGGGGGAATATACAGAGACTTTTGTTCGATAACCGTTAAGTTATGCCTACGTATCCTCTCGTGCAATGAGGAAGTCAGAACACCGTAGTTCGACCCAAAGAGACTGAAAGATAAATTGACTTGTGAACTGCTTACTAGTCTATGCTCAAGTGTATGACCTGTCTGGCTCAGGTGCAAACTGTCTTGCATTAGATGGAAGAAGCAAGTTCTCGTTTGTGAGTGAATGAGATGAGAAAAGAATCCCGGAGGAGACGATTATTGTTTGTTTTTTGTGTTTTCAATCTTTTATTTCTTTTTGAAGTTTGTCATAAGAAAATGAGCTTAAGCCTAAACCAAGGGTTAGTAAACTCATCACATCTTCCCTCTGATTAGGGGTAATGAGAATACCTTAAGTATAAAGTAAACACCTCACACTTAATCACCATGATGTAGGATTAAGATCATTAACCTACTTGTAATTATTTAGATGTTTTTGGAGTTTTTGTTTAGTGTTAAGTAATGAGTTTAAGCCATAAACAAGGATTTAATGGACCCATTACACCATCCTAATAGAAGGATAATAGATGAGAACATTTAAGCTGAGGAAGGCTCCTCAACTTAATCCATGATTAAGGATTAATCTCATGACAAAACAAGGCCTTTATTAAATGGATTTTAGTTAATGATAAGATGAAGAAGTGAATTTTATGGTTTTGTAAGACAACTTGAGGGGGACTTGTCCATTAATACTAGGGTTAGTCCTTCTAAACCAATTAAGGAAGAATTAGAACCCTAATGCAAGGCCCAAGTTACAAGCTTAATGTCTTAGTGATTATTAGATGGATTGATTAAAGGAATTAAACACATTAAGGGTTTAACACTTAGGATTAAAGTTATACACTCCATCTTAATAGAAGGATGCAGGCATAACCCTAATCACAAAGCCTTAAAGCCTTAAGGGTTTAGTCCTTGATTATGAGGTGAGAAGAGAAGACTCAAAGATGACACAAAGGTAAAACTAATGTGGGACTAATCAAACCCTAATTGTGATCATGCTTGGGTATTCCTAGGGTTTATGAGACTTGCAAGAAGATCTTCAGAGGAACCACCAAGGAAGAAGTAGATGAAAGGAAGAGAAGCAGCAAGAAGCAAGACAACTTGCTTCACTTAAGAAGACAAGTTGCTTGAATAAAGAAAGTGAGGAGGAGACATGAATGAGCAAGCTCACTCTAAAGCAAAAGAAAATGCAGCAAGGATGTATAATAGAGATGAGAAAAAATTATGAGAAGTGAAATGCCATGATGCAAGCCAAAGTCAGAAGCATACACATGATGTTAATGATGCTAAGAGATGATGCAAGCACATGTCAAGAGTTGTGGATGGTCATACAAGGATGAGGATGCAAATGAAGCATGCTTTGAACCATAAAAGTTCATGAAAGTTTATGAAATGGAATGAATGCATAACATGGCAAATGAATGATGCAATGATCAAAGATGGCTCTAATATGTCCTAAGATGTCTTATGAATCATGTGGATGCATAAAATGTCATGGTAAGTTCTTGAATGCAAGCATATGAGAGATGGATGCAAATGAAGGCAAGAATTAGGGTTTATACACAAGATGCAACACAAAATTCAAAATCAGAAGCAAATGACATGATAAAAAATTGAAAATGGGATCAAAGGTACCCTAGCCCTACACAAGTTCACTGCCCAAAGGAGGGGACCTAATTCTTAACCTAATGGAAGTTATGATTTTCCCAAATTAGCTAGGGTTTTAAGGCACCTCAAAAGGAAAAATGCTCATTAAATTGAAAATGAAAGATAAATTCAAACCAATTTTACCCTAGAAACCACATGATATGAAGAATGCAATGCAAAAAGAACCAACACCAAACTCTTCACGGTTTGGCAGAATGAAATTTTTTAAGTTAGGACCAAAATATTGCCTTTAAATAACTTTAATTCCAATGAAAAATGTCAAAATAGGTCAAGCACCAAAAAGAAATTTGCTTGAAGAGTTTGATAATGTTTCTAAATGTTTTAAAATGCAATGTGAATTTTTTGGTGATTTTTAAATACCTAAATGTATTTTTAATTAATTATTTTCCATTAACTAATTAAAAATAAACATTTAAATGATTTAAAAATAATTTTTGATGCAAAAAATAAAAATAAAAATATTTTCAGAATGAGAAAAATATTTTATGCCGTGGTGCAAAAAATGAGATTTTTAAGAAATGATTTTCTATTTTTAATAAAATGGTAAAGAAAATGCAATTAAAATGAATTTAAAATATGAATTAATGGAAGTAATCAAATCCAGTGGCTGAGATTCAAACAAAAAGGGGAGGGAATTGACTTCGCGTGCTAATGGACGGCTCACATTCAAACTCACTAATTACGCAATTAAGACCTAATCTGAACCCTAATGATTTTCAGGTGACCGGAACAGTGTTCCGGTCATCTTCTCCGGCTATCCATTTCTCCAATCTCACTCAATACGCAACAAAAACTCATCAAACTCTCCAGAATCAAACCTTAGACATCACTGAATCTAAACCCCACAACAAAAATCATTTATTTTTCATGAATCAAGAGAATCAGATCAAAACACATTTCACGGGCAAGGTTTCAGAACAACATAAAATCCTCAAAACTCAATCATTTTCAAAAATGAAAGCATCAACATGATCAGGGCAACATGAGGAACAAGTTTATAACCTAAAATCAAGCTTCTAGAAAATTTGTTCTTAAGGTTACCTGAGCTGAAGCTTTCGAAAGTGGCACTGTTTGGCTGCTTCTTTGCTTCAAAACTTCTCCAATGATCTCCCTCAAGTGTTTGTGATGCTTAGCTGGAGTTTTTGTGGCCTCAAAATGAAGATTGCAGAAGCTCAGTTTGTGCAAGGTGAAAATCGTATTTCTGATTGTGAAGGTTTTAGGGCCAAATGAAAGGTGGGAAATGATCAGTGGATCATGGTGAGTTGAATGGTGAAAGAAACTAGAAGGTTTGATGGTTGAATCAAGAGATTCGAAGGCTTTTGCAAACTTGGGGATTTTGGAGTATGCTGAGTTCTTGGAGTTTCAGGCCGTGTTGTTATGTGTTTTTGCTTGGTTTTGATCCACATAAAGAAGTGTGATAGGTCAGAGAGTGGGTGCTGGCCTATGTTGATTGGTATGGGCAAGTTTCCAAAATGTCAAAAGTTGGTGTACTTGAGGTATGGGTCATGGCAGGCCAAGGACAATGGGGTGTCCTGCGCAGCAAGGATCAAGGGCAACCATGGAATTCAGATTGAGGCCAATTAGCAAGTGGATTGAAGCTTATGGGTGGTTTTGCAAATTTCATGAAGTTTGGCCTTTTCTTGATTTCCTCATGCACAAGTCATGAAACTTGAGAATTCTTGGCACAAATCTGACTTTTAGGCAATGTGTTATGTTTATATAAGGCTTATATGTCATTTTGAAGTCATGGAAATGCTTGGCATGTGAATTTGCAAGTTTCCCTCTTTGGTGTAAAAGTGCAAATTTAGTGATTTTGTCCAACTTTGCAAGGCCGTAACTTTTGATCCAAAATGAATTAGAATGAGTTCTTGTACTTTTTGAAAATGGGAGGATCCAATCTACAACTTTCATGACCAAAGATTTTTCATTTGAAGCATTTTTGAATCAAAAAGAGGAGGTTGAAAAATTTTCCCAAAATGGCAAGTTTTCATTACAAGTCACTTTCCCAAAAAGGCAACTTTGCAAATGGCTTGAGATTCTTCAATTTTGTGAACTTCTAACATCTTTTATGATCAAATAAATATCATACACATTCAAAATGATGGAGAAACCCCTTTGGTTGGGTGATTGGGGGCCTCAGATGCCCTGATTTTGCACTGACTTGCACAAGAAGTCATTTATTGATCAGATGCCTTCCCCATTGAATTTATTCATGAAAATTGGTATGTATGATCCTTATAGCATACAATGACCAATAGAAGCAAGAATGACCAAAAAATTTGGAGTTATGGCCTCTGAAACCAAAACCCTAATTTCAGGTCATCTGTGTAGTTAAGCTTGGCTCTGCTTCCATGCCTTTCTCAGTTCTTGTGATTTTTTGACTTCCTTGATCTTGGGAGGATATAATATGATGCTTGAACATACATGGACCCTCTTGAGATGATTGAGGACCTTTGGAGTGGCTCAGACAGCTTAGGGACTGCTCAGATAACAAACCCTAGATGCAGATGGCCTTGAATCAATGCAGTGAAGCAAAAATGTAATATGAGATGACATGATTGAACTTATGCAAATGAAAAGATCATAAGCCATGGTGAAATGAGTGAGGGAAAATTTGGGGTGTTTACAGCTGCCCCTATTCAAGCATGAGTTAGCTGTGTAGGATGTAAGCAACGGCTTAACAGGCAAACAAAATAACTTGTGGTTGAATATCGAAGACAATCCAAAATTTGCACTCACTGAATGAAGAAGAAAAGGGATATAGATTGTAAAAGAAAATAAAGTATGATCATAAAGTGCGGGCTACGGAAGACGACCGTCGAGCAGAGGATGACTGCTGGGGATGAGGTAATGACGGGGACGACCGACATGCTGGGGAACTGAAGGGATTATGATGGGGACGGCCATCAAGTAAAGGAACAAAACTCTCTGGGGATTAAAGGTAAAGTAAATGATGGGGACGACCATCGGGCTGAAGAAATAAATGATGAGGAATGGTCATCAAAGGTGAAAGACGATCACCGGGCAAGGTACGGTTGTCGAAAGTATCGCGACATAGGACGAATGCCGGATAGAAAAGGTCGACGATGGGGACGGCCATCGGATAAGCATGATGAAGGACGATCATCAAGAGGTGAAGGACGATCACCTAGCAGGGTACGACTGCTCTTGGGGTTTATCACGACATAGGACGAATGTCGGATAACAAGATCAACGATGGGGACGACCATCAGATAAAAAGATGAAGGATGATCATCTAGAGGTGAAGGACAATCACCTAGCAGGGGACGGCTGCCGAAAATATCACGACATAGGACGGATGTTGGATAGGAAGGGGTTCTAATGAATAGAGACTCCGCTGGGGATGATGAAGAACGATCATCGAAAAGGTGAAGGACGATCACCTGGCAGGGTACGGCTTCCGAAAATATCATGACGTGGGACGAATGTCAGATAAAAAGGAGATAATTTATCAAGATTTGCCGGGAATTCTTCTTGGGAATGGTAGGCACAGGCGAGTGTCTAATTTCAAGAAAGCAAAGGCATAAGTGTCTGACACGGTGTATAGATTAAAGATGCAGACGAGCATCCTTAAGACTATGATATGGACGAGTATTAGTAGAAACAAACGCTTGACGCATGTTCAGAGATGATGATACGGACGAGTACCAACTAGTTAACAAAAAACATGGACGAGTGTCGACTCTGAGGGGATTTAAGTGGCGTATATAAGATACGGACGAGTATCTGTATGAGTAAAAAGTGATGAGTGAGACATAGACGAGTGTCCAACTTGCTGTGGAGAGCATGACACGGACGGGTGTTGGAAGAAATGTTATTATAAACAAGTATTTGGTTTACAAAGTGTTTAGGCAACTATGCTGGGGAAGGTGACACGGACGGGTGTCAGGGAAGTGTATATATATGTATCTGTCTGTAGAGAACGTTCGGGCGATTTTACTGGGGAATGATGACACGGACGAGTGCCAAAAGGAGCATGTATCTGTATTTGCGAGTGCAAAAAAGGACGTTTTGGCTTTCCGCTGGGGAATTTGAGGGGTAATTTGAATATTGTTGGTGGAACGTCAGTATTTACAAGTGTTTGATTCAGAACATGGCTTATGATTTATGCAATATGTTTGATTTTTGCATTAATGCTCCGTATTAGACGGAATGCTACGCTCTAAGGGGAAAATATGATGTGAATGCTATGATTATGCAGAGATACCGATCCGGGATTCGGATCCCGTTGCTGTGGAGATCTCCGACTGATCTGTCTGAAGTGGATATCCCAGCTGGGGGTGAGATCATTGGTAGATCTGATGAAATGATTTTGCTTGGGGAAACAGGTCACTAATTGACCTTTCTTTGGTGATGATTGTAACACGGTGGGAGAACTGACTTTAGTTATGTTGCGGATAGCAAGAGTCGCCACCGACTTTTATTTTATCCAAAGGAAAGGCATAAAAGAACAGGAAAGACCTTTTAAAAGATTTTTGGGTCCGGGGGGTAGGTTATGTAAAGGGAAGGTATTAGCACCCTTTACATCCATGGTTATCCATGGGCTCTTAGTTACTTAGCTCACTTTAAAATGTTTTTGAAAATGTGAAGTGTGTGAATAAAAATTTTCTTAAGTGTTTATAATGATCCATGTACGGATGCGTAAAAAACCTTTGTTTTGAAAATTTGTTTGAAATTGTGAAGTGTTTGAAAAGTTTTTGAATAGTGAGCAAGTATCTAGGAGGAACCTACCCTAAGTTTAAGTCTTTTCTGTTCTTGAATCCTTTAAGTGGTAAGACTATCCCTATTATTAAGAAATAGGTAGTCATTACCTTGGATGTAAGGGACAAGTGAAGGGACATCTGTTTATTTAGGCAACTGTGGGGTGTATAAGCAATTCGAAGGGACTATCATCTTTATTTGAAAGGGACAAGATCATTACGAAGGCAACATTCGAAAGGGACTTGATCTTTTATTTGTTAAGGGACTAGATGACTTTATTTTGAGGGACTTTTGCTTTATACACCCTACTTGACCTTTTTGATTAGGCAACATGAGAGGTATCCCTAAGGAAGTGAGATGGCGATCAAAGATCGACTTACGTGTGTGAGTGTACAATTTTAATATTTATCTTTAAATTTGTGATCTAAATCGATTTTATATTACAAGTATGTTTACACTCCCTATTTACTAACCATAGCATAAAATATAAATAATAAACATTATTAATAAATATTACACCAAGGAACAATTACAACAATAATAATAAAAGCAATTTAAATAAATAAGCAAAATATTAAATAATAATAATAATTGGGTTAGTGAAATAATAATAATAAAAATAATCACAATGTGGTTAGTAATAATAAAATATCATATAAACATAATTAATAATAATAATAATGAAATAAGAAAAAATATTATAATAATTAAAAGATCAAATTTTTATATAAGCAATTATTTGAGATTAATAAAAAAATATGAGCAATTATACTAATTATTATAAATTTTAAGTTATATGCAAATTATAAAAATTAAGTTAATTATGAAAATATTATGAAAATAAGATTATAATTATAAAATTAATCTAACAATTTTTAACTATTTTTAAACATATAATAAAAATTATTTACATACTAAATTAAATTCTAAACAATTCATAGAATATTTACATATTATAAAAATAAATTAAGAATTTTAATTTTTTAAGCAAGATTTAAATTATAAATGAATTGTAGAATATATACATATTAAATTAAAAAATTAGGGTTTGAAAATTATTAGGGTTTTAGATACAAAAATATTAGAATTTTAATTTAATTACATAATACTAATTTAATTATTAAATAAATACATACATATTAATAAAAGAAATTAGTTTTAGAAAATATTATTTTTTTTAGAAATTTTTCAGAACATATAATATTTACATATTAATTTAAATCTATTTACATTTTAAACATAATTATATTTAATAATAAAACAATTAATAAAATAAATATACAAAACAAAATTAAAAAAAAAACTTACCTGGGCTGGGAATTGAACCCAGCCCCTCTTGCTTTCAAGAATTCAAAGCCAGCAACAGCAACCACTAGGCCAACGCGCGCCTGACGTTAAGGAAAGGAGAGAAATTGGTTTTGTGTCTTGTTCCTGAAAAATCAAAGAAAAAGAAAACAAAACAAAAGGCCTGGGGGGATCGAACCCAGGACCTTTAAACATCACACATGCATACTTTCCATTCCAGCCGGGAGGGCGCATCTGTCCATATAACAGCTATAATTCATTATATATTAAACCTAATAGTTAAACTAAAAAATAATAATAATTTGTGGAAGCCAGGATTCGAACTCAGGACACTGCCTTCTTGCGCGCATACGTTCACCACTGGGACACACGCTCATGTGTGATAAATAAACAGAAATAATAACATAATATTTTAAAACAAAATTTTGAATTGTTTTTCGCGCGCAGCCAACTTCATCTTCTTCCTTGAATTCGTAGGATTTCCTGCGAAATTTCCTGGGAAATTTCCTACGACTTCTCCTGCGTTCAAAACCTGTGTTTTTCAAAACATACACAAACAGTATGATTTCATCAAATTAAGGACATTTTTAAACTCCTTGTGACCTGTACAATTCAATTATGGCATCAAAATTAATTTATATGTTCTTAATCAAGAAACCCTAAAAGCTTGGGCCAAACCCTAACTATGGCATATGCGGATTCAGTCCATGAAACTCCAATGGATTTGTCCAGAAAGCTTCAGTACAATGAAACAAATAATATTAATCCATCAAAATCAATTAAGAAGCAACAAAACTATGAAATAAAAAAAAACCAAACACGACATAAACATCCATTCGGTTTATGCAATTTATGAGGTTATGGATGCAAATGAGCATTGGTACATGATCAGTGAAGTCCAGGGATCATTGCTATGTCTTTAAAATACCTTCAAATGCCTTGTAATGAAGAAACCGAAAATTGGATTTTTGATGTATTTTGAAAACTTGAACTTACTCTTGGGAGGCTGAAATTCGTGACTAGTGAGTAGGGTTGTGTTATGTACTTATAGTGTGATGATTCTAGGTCAAAAAACTTGAACATTGTGTGAAAGATTTGATCCAAAAAGATTGAGAAAGATAAGCTTTAAAATTCAAATATTCTTGCATAAACACTTTCTATTTCAAGCCAAACACCATTATTTTCGTATCATTCTGATCCATATTGAATTCATGACCTTCTAGAACAAAAAATAATTTTAAATCTTCACACTTGATATTTTATTTAAATTTAAAATGATTTTTAGTATAAAAAATCATAATAAATAAATTAAATAAAATAAAAATTATGAAAATATCAAATAATTTTCGTGCATGATGTCATGGATTACTTTGGGTCATTAAAAGTTCAGCCCACTTAGCAAAATTTGATTTTAAACCTCCATTTGCTTCATAAACTTCCCTAAAATTTCCCAACTTTGCAAGGGCACACATCCTTCAATTTTAATGCTATGAGGGTGTTCTTGGATATTTTGGAAAGCTTGAAGAGTCCTCTAACCAACCCCACTGGTTTCATGTCCATATCATTTACCATTCTCAAGTTATGCTCTTTGGAAGTTGTTGACTTTTTGTTGACTTTCAAAAGGACCTATAATGTCTTAGCTCATACCTTCCAAATGAAGCATTTTTGGGCTTGGCTTGTGAGACACAAAGTTGTAAAGAATTCAATTTCCTTTAAAATGAGCTTTGGATGGAGAATTGGTGATGAAGTATGTGAAAGTTATGGCTGGTCAAAGTTCAGTTGACTTTTACTGAGGAAACCCTAATTTAGAAACTCCTGATTCTTGATGATCTGAAATATCCTTGATGAATCATGATCAACCCTTAATCAAATGATGAATTTTACTTCATATACTTGATGTTGGCAAAAAATCATGAAGTTTGACTTTGGTTTGACCACAGTTGACCTCAGTTTGACTTTTTAACTGCCTTGATTGATTTTGACTTATCTGATCATCTGACTGAGCAAACTTTTGAGAAAAGTCTTGAAACTTGTCATGGGGGTTCTTACACACATATAAGATATTATGAAGCTTATTTGAAGTCTTGGAAATCCATTTAGCCTGATTAAAGTCAAAACCCTAGTTTTGGATGCACTGCTTAGGAGGATGCATTGTCTGAGGGAATTGTCAAATCTTCTGACTATTTGTGAACTTTGTGAACCTTGTGAACTTCATAAGATGTCTTGTGAACCTCATGGGAGATCTTGTGAGCATTGTGAACCTCATAAAGTGTCTTGTAAACTTCATGAACCTCATGAAAGGTCTTGTAAGTATTGTGAACCTTGTGAACCTTGTGAACCTTCTTAGCACACAAAGTCTTGTATTGTGAGGGCAAATTTTGGGGTGCAACAGCTGCCCCTGTTTAATTTTCTGAAACCTGAGGGGTCAGATTGGTATATGTGCCAGTCGTAACTTGGAAGGTTGAAGGGGATTGAACACAAAAGCCCAAAAATTTGCACTCACCGGTGCGTAGAGTGATACTGATGACTAGTTGAGTATGCTTGAGTGGGCTTAAAGATGCCACTTGGAGAAAGGTTCTTCAGGTACATTTCTTGGAGGATATAGCAGTCCAAAATATGAAGATATAATGATAGCTTTCAGGAAGATAAACAACGTCCCGAGGTAGTGGTAATAGCTTTCAGGAGGATAAACGACGTCCTGAGGAAATGATATGCTTTCAGAAGGATAAACAACGTTCTGAGGTAACAATATGCTTTCAGGAGGATAACAACGTCCTGAGGGAATGATATGCTTTCAGAAGGATAAACAACGTTCTGAGGAAATAACGTAACCTTTGGGAAGATAAACAACGGCCCAAGGTAATAATATGCTTTCAGGAGGATAACAACGTCCTGAGGAAGTGGTAACCTTTGGGAAGATAAACAACGGCCCAAGGTTGTGATATGCTTTCAGGAGGATAACCAACGTCCTGAGGAAGTGATGATAGCTTTCAGGAAGATAAACAACGTCCCGAGGAGATAATATGCTTTCAGGAGGATAAACAACATCCTGAGGTGATAATATGCTTTCAGGAAGATAAACAACATCCTGAGGTATAAGAAGCTTTAAGGAGGATGAACACCATCCTGAGGGAATGATAACTTTTGGGAAGATAAACAACGGCCCAATAGTCACAAGTTGTTAATGAAGTCTGTCTGCTGGAGAATTAATCTGAAAAACAAGATTATAACATTCTACAAGATAATATTAGCTTATGCATTATGTATGCATGTATAATATGATGCACTTAGGTAATGTATTATGTATATGTATGTTATGGTATGATGCACTTAGGTAATGTATTATGTATATGTATGTTATGGTATGATGTAAATGATGTATGTATGAATCATGTAGCTTGAAGCGTCTGGATATCTTCGTATAACAACTGCTGGCCAGGGAAAATAAATCCCGATTTGTTGCTGAAGAATATGAGGAACTTGTTTCCGTCTTGCTTGATAATATAGTATATATAACCTCCCGTCTTCGTTTGATAGTAGGGTATACATAACCTCCCGTCTGCTGGGGATAGCAAGGTATACATAACCTCCCGTCTTCGTTCGATAGTAGGGTATACATAACCTCCCGTCTGCTGGGGATAGTAGGGTATACGTAACCTCCCGTCTTTGTTCGTCATACTCCTATTGGAAAGTAAATTCCCGAATATCCGTATGAGGATAAAAGAGATGGATATAAATTACAGGGGAGATGTGACTTTATGAAGATGGATTTGTCCTACTGAGGGTTTGTAACTGTCTTGTAAAGATGAACCGGCGAAGCTTCGTTGAAATCCTTCCCTCGTTCGTCCTTAGTAAATACTATTACTGCATTTTTATGCATTTCTGGTAAACATCAATCATATTAAGCATACATGCATTTCTGGTAAACATCAATCATATTCAAAAGCATACATACATTCAAACACAACCAATGGACGTTTCGCTTATGTAAATAGGGTAAAAGTAAATCTGGATTCAAAGATGGAATTTTATTCATATAAAAAAGTGACCCATACATGGGTAAGTTTGTACAAGGAGACATAAACCCTAGTAAGAGGATTTTGTCATAAAATTTTACAAAACAAGGAGAGTCAACTATGTGGGAAATAATCCTATTGAGTTTCAATTCTACTATTGCCATTATCTTCAAGTATCTCATCTTCTGCTGTTGAGATGAAAACGATTGGATTGAGCTTTATCTGTTCAAACTTGAGTAAGTAACACAACTGGTTGTAGTTTCATGGGTGATCCAAACGAGACATAGTCATACGCTTTAATCCCTAACTTTTGCCTGGATTGCCCTTTCAGGTTTTCAATCCACCGGGATACCCTTTTTTGCCCAAGCCGCCTTTTCAGGTTTTCGACTTGCCGGGTGTACATCTTTTTATATATATCCCTAATTTTTGCCCAAACCCTTTTGGTTTGCCGGGATGCCCTTATTTTTGCCTAGGCCTGTCAACCTAGCGGGTCTCTTTTTATGCGTAGTATTTTTTAACTATGTCTGCGTTTATGGGCTGTGGAAAGTCTTCACCATCCATAGTAGTGAGTATCATGGCACCTCCTGAGAATACTGTTTTGACTACAAATGGTCCTTCATATGTAGGAGTCCACTTGCCCCTAGGATCACCCTGTGGTAATATGATACGCTTGATTACCAAGTCACCAGCCTGATATACCTTTGGCTTAACCTTTTTGTTAAAAGCTTTGATCATTCGTTTCTGGTACATCTGGCCATGACAAACTGCTGCTAACCTCTTCTCATCAATCAAATTTATCTGGTCAAGTCGAGTCTGAATCCACTCATCTTCATCCAAGCCTGCATCCTTCATAATTCTTAAGGAGGGGATCTGAACTTCAATGGGAAGAACTGCTTCCATACCATAGACCAAGGAGAATTGGGTTGCCCCTATTGAAGTACGTATTGTAGTACGATAACCATGAAGATCAAATGGTAACATCTCATGCCAATCCTTGTAAGTAACATTCATCTTCTGTATAATCTTCTTAATGTTCTTATTAGCAGCTTCAACTGCCCCGTTCATCTTTGGACGATACGGAGAAGAGTTGTGATGCTTAATCTTGAATTGCGTGCAGAGATCAGTAATCATAGTGTTGTTCATATTAGAGCCATTGTCAGTAATAATCCTTTCAGGGATGCCATACCTACATATGAGATTATTCTTAATGAATCGAGCCACAACATTCTTGGTAACAGATGCAAATGAAGCTGCCTCTACCCACTTCGTGAAGTAATCAATAGCAACCAGGATGAAACGATGCCCATTAGAAGCAGTAGGCTTGATCTCACCAATCATATCAATGCCCCATATGGCAAAAGGCCAAGGAGCAGTCAACACATTCAATGGTGATGGAGGTATATGGACTTTATCAGCATAAATTTGACACTTGTGACATGTTCTGGAGTGTTGATAGCAGTCAGCTTCCATGGTAGACCAATAGTAACCTGCTCTCAATATCTTCTTTGCCATGGTATGACCACTAGAATGAGTGCCAAAGGTCCCATCATGCATATCTTCCATAATCTCAGTTGCTTCTTTCTTATCCACACAACGAAGCATAGTTGAATCATGATTGCGCTTGTACAAAATCCCATTACTCAAAAAGAACTTAGCAGAAAACCTTCTCAGAAACTTCCTATCTTTGACAGATGCCCCTTCAGGGAATTCCTGAGCTTCAAGATATCTTTTCACTTCATAGAACCAAGGTTTCTCCTCTGCCCCTTCAGTGTCAATCTCATTGCAGTATGCAGGCTTTTCAAATCTATCAATAGTAATTTTGGGAGCTTCATCATCCCAGCTGATCTCAAACATAGATGCCATGGTAGCTAGTGCATCTGCCAACTGATTCTCTCTTCGTGGAATATGTCCAAAGGTAACTTCTTTGAAATGTGGGATCAAAGACAACACATACTCTCTGTAAGGAATGAGATTATCATGTTTGGTATCCCAATCTCCTTTAATTTGACTAACTACCAGGGCTGAATCTCCATACACATCAAGGAACTGAATCTTCATATCAATAGCAGCTTTAATACCCAGGATACATGCCTCATACTCAGCCATGTTATTGGTACAATAGAAACAAAGTCTGGCAGTAATCGGGGTATGACAACCTTCAGGGGAACTGATCACAACACCAACACCATTACCAAGTGCATTGGAAGCACCATCAAAAACCATAGTCCATCGGGATCCTTGTTCAGGTCCGTCATATTGTCCAGGTTCTTTGGTAATAATCATAATGTCTTCATCAGGGAACTCAAAACTCATTGACTGGTAATCATCCACTGCTTGATGAGCCAAATGATCAGCTACAACACTTCCTTTAATAGCCTTCTGAGTAGTATACTGTATGTCATATTCTGTCAAGATCATTTGCCATCTTGCAATTCTTCCGGAGAGAGCAGGTTTCTCGAATATGTACTTGATTGGATCCATCTTCGAAATCAATAAGGTATTATGGGTCAACATATACTGTTTTAGTCGGCGAGCAGCCCATGCCAAAGAGCAACAAGTTTTCTCGAGCAGTGAGTATCTTGTTTCACAGTCGGTAAACTTTTTGCTAAGGTAGTATATTGCCTGCTCTTTTCGACCAGACTCGTCATGTTGCCCCAACACACACCCCATTGAGTTGTCTAACACTGTTAAGTACATAATCAAGGGTCTTCCATCAACTGGTGGCATCAAGATTGGTGGTTCCAGCAGATATCTCTTGATCTCATCAAAGGCAGTCTGGCACTCATCATTCCACTCCATTACCTGATCTTTCTTCAGCAACTTGAAGATTGGTTCACAGATGGCAGTTAATTGGGAAATAAATCTTGCAATGTAATTCAATCGTCACAAGAAACCTCTAACCTCCTTCTCAGTACGGGGAGCTGGCATCTCTCGTATAGCTTTCACTTTTGCAAGATCCACTTCAATACCTTTTCCACTGACAATGAAACCCAGGAGCTTACCAGATCTAACTCCAAAAGTACACTTGTTTGGGTTCAATCTCAACTTGTATTTCTTCAACCTCTCAAACAACTTATGTAGATGATCAAGATGTTGCTCTTCATTCTGGGACCTGGCTATCATATCGTCCACATATACCTCTATCTCATGATGAATCATATCATGAAACAAAGCCACCATAGCACGCTGATATGTTGCCCCTGCATTCTTCAAACCAAATGGCATCACTTTGTAACAAAAAGTGCCCCACTATGTAACAAATGTTGTCTTCTCCATATCTTCAGGTGCCATCTTGATCTGATTGTAACCAGAGAAACCATCCATAAAAGAGAATACCTTATGCTGAGCAGTGTTGTCAACCAGAACATCAATATGAGGAAGTGGAAAATCATCTTTGGGGCTGGCCTTGTTCAAATCTCTGTAGTCCACACACATACGTACCTTACCATCTTTCTTAGGTACCGGCACCACAGTTGCAACCCACTGAGGATAAGAAGTCACAGCTAAGAACCCTGCATCAAACTGTTTCATTACCTCTGCTTTAATCTTCTCTGACATTTCAGGACGCATGCGACGAACCTTCTGCTTCTTTGGACGACAATCTTCTTTTACTGGTAAACGGTGAACCACAATGTCTGTATCCAATCCTGGCATATCTTCGTAGGACCAAGCAAAGATCTCCACATAATCACGTAGCATCTGAATCAATCTGCTCTTGACACTATCTTCTAATTCAGCCCCTATCTTGACTTCTTTCCTGTTTTCTTCAGTTCCCAGATTCACAACCTCGACTGACTCTTCATGTGGCTGTATAGCTTTCTCTTCTTGTTGTAAAAACCTAGCAAGCTCTACAGGTACTTCACAATCGTCCTCATTTCCGTCTTCAACTTGATAGATCGGATTCTCGAAATTATAATTGGCAATAGTAGAATTGTTATCAACAGGATCCAGAGTGGATGAGGATCTGCATTTTAGTGATGTGGGTGTGTGTAAGAACACATAGCTGATAAAGGTAAAAAAATAAAATAAAAGAAAGACAAGGAACACAATATTTATGAAAACGAAACGTCCATTGATTTTTATTGAATGAAGTATGCAAATGAAATGACAGCCCGTAACGAGCATACCATTGTGCCCCGGGTAAGGCACAAGGCTTGAGAGTTTTAATTGTTCAAGAAATTACAAACTTAAAAAACAACACAGTAATAGTATTTACTCCTGACTAAAGGAGATAGGAATAACATCTTCAGCCTTCCAATTATTAAGCCCAGCACCCACAGTAGGAAAAATCCAAGCATCTAAGTTGTAGTCTTCATCATAGTCACCCACAACATTGATCTGGTTCTTCATAATCCCCTGATTGGTGATACGAACAACACGAGCACGACGAACAGCCTTCTGGGACTCTGCAGTGAAACCCAAACCAAATTTGTCAGACTTGTAAGGGATATCAGGAAGCTGACCCCAAATAGTACAACCACCTTCATCCACCACATCTCTAGCATCTTTGAGAGAGGCCATTGTTGGAGGTACTCTTGTGACCACAGGAACTTTCTTGACAACCGGAGGAGCTTCATAATCATTAACAATCCAAGGAACCACTTCAAATGTCTGACACGGAGTTTCAACGTATTCACCTTCCACTTCCAGATACTTAAAAGTGTTTACATGGCTAACAAAATATTCTTCCTCTCCATAGACAGTAACAACCTTTCCTTCTACCGGATATCTCAGCTTCTGATGTAATGTAGAGGTTACAACACCTGCCCCATGGATCCAGGGACGTCCAAGCAAACAAGAATACGACGGATGAATATCCATGACATAAAAGGTAGCATTGAAAACCTGAGAACCAACTTTGATTGGGAGATCAATTTCTCCATGCACCACTCTTCTCGAGCCATCAAAAGCCTTCACCACTATATTACTGGGCTTCAGCACAGCATCTTTAGGACTCAGCTTAATCAGGACTTCTTTGGGCAACACATTCAGAGAGGAACCATTGTCTATCAATACATGTGACAGGCTAGTGCCCCTGCATTCAATTGAGATATGCAGAGCCCTGTTATGATCCCTCTTGGCAGGAGTCAAATCAGCATCAGAGAAACCTAACCCATTATCATAGGTCAGGTGGGCAACACAATTCTCAAACTGGTCAACAGAAATTGCATTGGGTACATGAGCAGTCTTCAGAAACTTAATCAAAGTTTTGGCATGAGCTTCAGAACATAACAACAAAGACAACATGGAAATCTTGGAGGGAGTGTGCCCCAACTGATCAACAATATCATAATCACTCTTACGAATGATCTACAATACTTCTTCCATCTGCTTAGCAAGATCAACAGCAGCTGGCACATCATTTGGTATAGGTTCAATAACAGGACCTTTGCCCCGAGCATCAGTGGTGGAGGTAGCAGCAGGAGTAACTGCATTCTTGGAAATCACTGGAGGAGAGAAGACTCTTCCACTTCGTGTGATCTTACTAGACCCAACAATATTATCAACATCAACAGGCATATCAGCTAAGGGTTCCTGCTTAATACCATGGATATAAACATCAGACCCATAATGCCAAGGCACAACTTTGTCAGAAGTATACGGAATTGGACCAGGAGTGGTGATAACCATAGGAGCCACTCTGGCTTCGGCAACAATCTTCACAGGGCCTTCAGCAGTAATCTTGATTGGACCCTTATGAGTGATTTTAACAGGTCCCTTTGAAGTAATCCTTACTGGTACTTTATCAACCATATCAACCTCTTCAGTCCTCCTACCTTTAGTAATATGATCCACCATACTCTCTACAGACGATGGAGTCCTCTCAAACACTATGGTGTATTTATCCATGAGACGTTGAATTCCATCTCTCAATCTCCAGCAACTATCCGGTTTATAGGTACAATACAAACAATCTTCACGACAACCTGGAAAGAACCCAGCTTGTACTAACTTCTTCTTGATGACAGACAATGGTGTGGTCAACTCTGCAACTGAATAGATATGTAAATCTTCATCAATGGCATTGACAGTCTTCTCATGATTTGGCATGGGAGCAGTAATCACATTTGGAGTACCCGGAGGGTCAAACTCAATTTCTCCAGCCTCAATCATATCTTGAATTTTGTTCTTCAAGACCCAACAACTATTAGTATCATGCCCCTGACAGTTTTAATGATATGCACATCGTGCATTGGGATTGTACCTGGGAGAGGTAACATTGGGATTCTGAGGAGCCTCTTTCAGAGTAATAAGTTCAGCCTTCAACAAGTGTTGCAATGCCTGAGCCATTGACATGTTGATCTTAGTGAACTCCCTTCTAGCCCTCTGTTGGTTGCCTTGTGGCTGCTCTGTTGTTGCAGGAGTTGGATTGGAGATATGGACTGCACTCACAGACTGATGCCTTCTGTTACGATCAGGTTGACCATAAACAGCATTAGACTCTTTCTTCCCACTGGGAGGCTTCTTTGCAGCACCTGATGAAGAAGTACCCACTTGAATCTTGCCACTCTTTATACCATTTTCCACGCGCTCTCCTGTCATTATCAACTCAGTGAAGCCAGATGATGAGCTTCCAATGAGATGACTGTAAAAAGGACCATTCAATGTACACATGAACATATCAACCAACTCCCTGTCAGTTAAAGGGGGTTGTACTCTTCCAGCTAAATCTCTCCACTTTTGAGCATATTCCTTGAAACTTTCTTTGGCACCCATAGACATGCTTTGTAGCTGTATGCGAGTGGGAGCTAAATCAGCATTGTATTGATACTGCTTATAGAAGGCTTCAGCAAGATCATTCCAGTCCCGGATATTGACACTCTCCAACCGATAGTACCACTCCAATTGAGCTCCAGATAAGCTCTCTTGGAAAAATGGATCCACATCTTCTTATCAGCAGTGTGGGGTTGGATTCTCCTGACATAAGACCTCAGATGCAGCTTTGGACAAGAGACCCCATCATAAACAACAAAAGTAGGAACCTTGAAACCAATGGGTATGACTACCCCAGATATCAGACTCAAATCTTCAAAATCCAGCCCAGAAGACTTCTGCAACTCCATAGCATCCATTCTATCCACCAGCATCTTGAATTTGTCTTCATTAGGCTCATGGTAGTAATTAGCCTCAGAATCAGAGTCCCCCATAGTGTTGTGGAGACTGCCTCCCTCTTTTTCAGATTCTTTAGACTCATAGTCTTCAACTGGTTCTTTGGTCTTGGAAAGACCTTTGAACCTTCTTCCCATGTTGATCAGGCCACCTGACCTTCTAGTCTTCTTAGTCTTCTTGGCCAGCAGTGTCTTCAATTCATCCTGCCCCTTGGATAGGTTCAGGATCAGCTCTTGGAACTGTGCATTTTGTGCCTGGAGATCCTTAACTGTTTGTTCAAGAGCCATTGCTGAAATAAACAGCGAGAAGATAAGAAACCTGTGCACAATAAACCTGTGATGCAATGTTATGGTATGTTAATGCGTATGCAATGTTTTCAAGGACCGCAGGATTTAAATTTGCTTAAACAAACAAGAAGGTAAACTTTTATTAGTAATAAATTTGTTTTGCCTCTTGGGATTACAGAAAATGAAATGAAATAAATACAAGGGATGGGGTTTTAAGTCTCCCATGGACGTTTCCTCTTTGTGTTGAGGTATGAGTTGAGATTCCGTTCTTCGTGAAGTTGCTTTGTTAGTTCCAGGATTCTTTCTTGGCTTGCTTTGTAATGAGCCTCGAAAGTATCCCTTTGCTCCTTCAACTGGATCCAGGATCTCTGTAAGTCTTCCATGTCAGTAGGCATGTCTGGGTGAAGGATGGTATAAGCAGTGTCTCCTTCAGCAACAGGTTCCATGGTAACTGGCAGGATAGCAGGATATGGCATCATGAGAGCCTGAGCACGAGATCGCACCCATCTGAGATAAGCCTCCATAGGAATAGTGTACTTAGGTTCCAGAGTCTTGCTGTCAACCTTATTTACTTTTCCCCATGCTCGTATGAATCTCTGACGGTAACCTTGAAGATCGTTGTCGTAGTCAAACACAATGCCCTGAATCAACATGTCATGTGGGCCATCACTCCGAGCGTAACCAAACTGTCGTAAAGCTAGAGAGGGGTTGTAGGTGATGCCTCCTCTTATGCCTAGAAGTGGCACATTAGGAAACTCCCCACAACGGTCAATGATGGTGACATTCTCCATAGATCTGGAGCACCAATGGATATCTGAATGCGAGAGTGACATGATCCTTTTGGACCACCTGAACCCTTGCTCATTCTTCATTACGGAGCGAGGAAGGTGAGAAATAAACCACCTAGATAGCAAAGGTATTCAACACTTCAAAGTTCCTCTTGCCCTTGTAGTACGAGTATGAAGAGAATGCAGGATGTCTCCAAGTAAAGTAGGCACTGGATTGTGACTCAGGAATATATTGATGGCATGAACGTCTATGAACTGATCTGGATTGGGGAACAACACTAAGCCATAAATTAGCAAGGCTAAGATCTCCTAAAAAGCATCATAGCTCATAGCCTTCAAGAACACCTGAGCCTTATCCACTAATACCTTAGCAAGAATACCCTTAACTCCGCTTCTTGTTTCTAGAACAATGTCAGACTTCTTTAGATGTAAAGCTGCAGCAATAACCTCTGGTTTAAGCTCTTTCTCCAAGCCTGTGAAGGGTCTTTGATCAAGAACATGTATACCCAGAAGTTTAGAGAACTCTTCCATTATTGGAACCAGCTGATAGTCGGGGAATGTGAAGCAATGGTGCTTAGGGTCAAAGAACTGGAACAGAACACTCATCATGTCTTCATTGAATCCTGAGGTGACTAGATCCAATAGGTGACCATGTCTCTTGATGAACTGGGAATGATCAGACACTTGAGAAACCAACTCTTTAAGCTTGGGAGGTATCCCTACAAAGTTGATCCTGATAGTGTTTCTACGAGCAGAAGCCATGACCTGCAACAAAGAACAAAGATAAATCCTTTGGTCCTTGAAATGGTTAGTGAAAATGCTATGCTTATGATGCATGATGATGTCATGATGTTATGCTCAATCACAAACATATGGCACACACAAACAAGTCACACCATAGCCCTAGGTTTAAAGGCTTGCATGAGGTTTAAAGGTAGGTACCCTCCCCTGAAGTTAGTTGGTTCATCCTGTCCTACAAAAGTAACCAGGTTCTAAGGGATCTCAATATCATTGATCCTTCACGAGGGTGGTTGTTCAGTAGGAAACTTACTTGCCAACCAAAACCCTCCAAGTTTAATATCTCAATGAGCGTAGTATCGAGTGTCAACCAACTTCAGTCTGCACCAAAGCCGGTTACCTCACTACTTTTCTAAAGGCCAAGATGGGATAACTAGGGTTCTAAAAGTTAGTTAGTGCATTGACAACATATGGCAGCCTCATATTATCCTTAACTTGACTTAAGGAACATAAGCACCAACCAAGAAGTCACACTAACTATGGCCACCAGATCAACCATATCGGTATACGCCGTACAGTTTCCTTGGTCTATTGCCATTTACCTAAGGTACACTAGATCCGGGTTAGGATCTTTCACACATAAGAGCACCCAATAGATAAGCATAAAGCAAACAAGGCAAACAATTTAAAGTGATCTAATTCCTAAGGGTACCCCTCTTTTATTAAATCCCCAGCAGAGCCGCCAGTTCTGTAACACGGTGGGAGAACTGACTTTAGTTATGTTGCGGATAGCAAGAGTCGCAACCGACTTTTATTTTATCCAAAGGAAAGGCATAAAAGAACAGGAAAGACCTTTTAAAAGATTTTTGGGTCCGGGGGGTAGGTTATGTAAAGGGAAGGTATTAGCACCCTTTACATCCATGGTTATCCATGGGCTCTTAGTTACTTAGCTCACTTTAAAATGTTTTTGAAAATGTGAAGTGTGTGAATACAAATTTTCTTAAGTGTTTATAATGATCCATGTACGGATGCGTAAAAAACCTTTGTTTTAAAAATCTGTTTGAAATTGTGAAGTGTTTGAAAAGTTTTTGAATAGTGAGCAAGTATCTAGGAGGAACCTACCCTAAGTTTAAGTCTTTTCTGTTCTTGAATCCTTTAAGTGGTAAGACTATCCCTATTATTAAGAAATATGTAGTCATTACCTTGGATGTAAGGGACAAGTGAAGGGACATCTGTTTATTTAGGCAACTGTGGGGTGTATAAGCAATTCGAAGGGACTATCATCTTTATTTGAAAGGGACAAGATCATTACGAAGGCAACATTCGAAAGGGACTTGATCTTTTATTTGTTAAGGGACTAGATGACTTTATTTTGAGGGACTTTTGCTTTATACACCCTACTTGACCTTTTTGATTAGGCAACATGAGAGGTATACCTAAGGAAGTGAGATGGCGATCAAAGATCGACTTACGTGTGTGAGTGTACAATTTTAATATTTATCTTTAAATTTGTGATCTAAATCGATTTTATATTACAAGTATGTTTACACTCCCTATTTACTAACCATAGCATAAAATATAAATAATAAACATTATTAATAAATATTACACCAAGGAACAATTACAACAATAATAATAAAAGCAATTTAAATAAATAAGCAAAATATTAAATAATAATAATAATTGGGTTAGTGAAATAATAATAATAAAAATAATCACAATGTGGTTAGTAATAATAAAATATCATATAAACATAATTAATAATAATAATAATGAAATAAGCAAAAATATTATAATAATTAAAAGATCAAATTTTTATATAAGCAATTATTTGAGATTAATAAAAAAATATGAGAAATTATACTAATTATTATAAATTTTAAGTTATATGCAAATTATAAAAATTAAGTTAATTATGAAAATATTATGAAAATAAGATTATAATTATAAAATTAATCTAACAATTTTTAACTATTTTTAAACATATAATAAAAATTATTTACATACTAAATTAAATTCTAAACAATTCATAGAATATTTACATATTATAAAAATAAATTAAGAATTTTAATTTTTTAAGCAAGATTTAAATTATAAATGAATTGTAGAATATATACATATTAAATTAAAAAATTAGGGTTTGAAAATTATTAGGGTTTTAGATACAAAAATATTAGAATTTTAATTTAATTACATAATACTAATTTAATTATTAAATAAATACATACATATTAATAAAAGAAATTAGTTTTAGAAAATATTATTTTTTTTAGAAATTTTTCAGAACATATAATATTTACATATTAATTTAAATCTATTTACATTTTAAACATAATTATATTTAATAATAAAACAATTAATAAAATAAATATACAAAACAAAATTAAAAAAAAAAAACTTACCTGGGCTGGGAATTGAACTCAGCCCCTCTTGCTTTCAAGAATTCAAAGCCAGCAACAGCAACCACTAGGCCAACGCGCGCCTGACGTTAAGGAAAGGAGAGAAATTGGTTTTGTGTCTTGTTCCTGAAAAATCAAAGAAAAAGAAAACAAAACAAAAGGCCTGGGGGGATCGAACCCAGGACCTTTAAACATCACACATGCATACTTTCCATTCCAGCCGGGAGGGCGCATCTGTCCATATAACAGCTATAATTCATTATATATTAAACCTAATAGTTAAACTGAAAAATAATAAAAATTTGTGGAAGCCAGGATTCGAACTCAGGACACTGCCTTCCTGCGCGCATACGTTCACCACTGGGACACACGCTCATGTGTGATAAATAAACAGAAATAATAACATAATATTTTAAAACAAAATTTTGAATTGTTTTTCGCGCGCAGCCAACTTCATCTTCTTCCTTGAATTCGTAGGATTTCCTGCGAAATTTCCTGGGAAATTTCCTACGACTTCTCCTGCGTTCAAAACCTGTGTTTTTCAAAACATACACAAACAGTATGATTTCATCAAATTAAGGACATTTTTAAACTCCTTGTGACCTGTACAATTCAATTATGGCATCAAAATTAATTTATATGTTCTTAATCAAGAAACCCTAAAAGCTTGGGCCAAACCCTAACTATGGCATATGCAGATTCAGTCCATGAAACTCCAATGGATTTGTCCAGAAAGCTTCAGTACAATGAAACAAATAATATTAATCCATCAAAATCAATTAAGAAGCAACAAAACTATGAAATCAAAAAAAAAAACACGACATAAACATCCATTCGGTTTATGCAATTTATGAGGTTATGGATGCAAATGAGCATTGGTACATGATCAGTGAAGTCCAGGGATCATTGTTATGTCTTTAAAATACCTTCAAATGCCTTGTAATGAAGAAACCGAAAATTGGATTTTTGATGTATTTTGAAAACTTGAACTTACTCTTGGGAGGCTGAAATTCGTGACTAGTGAGTAGGGTTGTGTTATGTACTTATAGTGTGATAATTCTAGGTCAAAAAACTTGAACATTGTGTGAAAGATTTGATCCAAAAAGATTGAGAAAGATAAGCTTTAAAATTCAAATATTCTTGCATAAACACTTTCTATTTCAAGCCAATCACCATTATTTTTGTATCATTCTGATCCATATTGAATTCATGACCTTCTAGAACAAAAAATAATTTTAAATCTTCACACTTGATATTTTATTTAAATTTAAAATGATTTTTAGTATAAAAAATCATAATAAATAAATTAAATAAAATAAAAATTATGAAAATATCAAATAATTTTCGTGCATTATGTCATGGATTACTTTGGGTCATTAAAAGTTCAGCCCACTTAGCAAAATTTGGTTTTAAACCTCCATTTGCTTCATAAACTTCCCTAAAATTTCCCAACTTTGCAAGGGCACACATCCTTCAATTTTAATGATATGAGGGTGTTCTTGGATATTTTGGAAAGCTTGAAGAGTCCTCTAACCAACCCCACTGGTTTCATGTCCATATCATTTACCATTCTCAAGTTATGCTCTTTGGAAGTTGTTGACTTTTTGTTGACTTTCAAAAGGACCTATAATGTCTTAGCTCATACCTTCCAAATGAAGCATTTTTGGGCTTGGCTTGTGAGACACAAAGTTGTAAATAATTCAATTTCCTTTAAAATGAGCTTTGGATGGAGAATTGGTGATGAAGTATGTGAAAGTTATGGCTGGTCAAAGTTCAGTTGACTTTTACTGAGGAAACCCTAATTTAGAAACTCCTGATTCTTGATGATCTGAAATATCCTTGATGAATCATGATCAACCCTTGATCAAATGATGAATTTTACTTCATATACTTGATGTTGGCAAAAAATCATGAAGTTTGACTTTGGTTTGACCACAGTTGACCTCAGTTTGACTTTTTAACTGCCTTGACTGATTTTGACTTATCTGATCATCTGACTGAGCAAACTTTTGAGAAAAGTCTTGAAACTTGTCATGGGGGTTCTTACACACATATAAGATATTATGAAGCTGATTTGAAGTCTTGGAAATCCATTAAGCCTGATTAAAGTCAAAACCCTAGTTTTGGATGCACTGCTTAGGAGGATGCATTGTCTGAGGGAATTGTCAAATCTTCTGACTATTTGTGAACTTTGTGAACCTTGTGAACTTCATAAGATGTCTTGTGAACCTCATGGGAGATCTTGTGAGCATTGTGAACCTCATAAAGTGTCTTGTAAACTTCATGAACCTCATGAAAGGTCTTGTAAGTATTGTGAACCTTGTGAACCTTGTGAACCTTCTTAGCACACAAAGTCTTGTATTGTGAGGGCAAATTTTGGGGTGCAACAATGATGAGCCCAGTTGGGGTTGTGGAAGCTTTCGTCGCTTTGTTGCGAGATCTTCGGACATTGCTCTTCTGGATAGAGGCTGGGACTCTGCGGGGAGATAGTTCCCTGTCTGAAATTTGGCTGAGGAGGAATGATGACTGGCAACTCAGCTGGGGATGAAGCAATCTCTGGTGTTCTTCTGGAAGACGTGCCGAGTAAGTAATGATTTGGCAACTTGCTGGGGAGGAGCTTTCACGCTCCATGTTGCACTTTGACTACCTGCAATCCCGTCAGGACAAAGAAATGTACAAGTACCCCGAGGTGTCCCTTACCGGGTTCCATCATAGGAATTTAGACACTCCCGGGAGCAAATATATTTCCTGTAAGCATTAATTTTTTAGAAAAGACGCATCTGTATTCATGCAATCAATATTTTTAAGGACATCAGACATCTTGCAAATAAAATATACGAGACAAAATGTGACTGAAAATTTTATTTTATTTGATTAGTGTGCCCTGAATTGGCAAGATACAGTCAAAGAAACAGATCCCCTGAAATGAGGAGATTGTTACAAATTGAGAAACAAAAAAGACGTTGGCAACGTTGATGACGCTTCTGGGAGCTTCCCTTTTGCTATGACTTGTATGATATTGACGGTCTTCTCATCTTGCTTTTTGAAGGAGGCTGATTCTGACTGATGCTTTAACCTTTCAAAGCTTGCCGTGTTGTGGGTGATACAGACGAATTCAGAATACAGTTGTTCGCTTATTCCCTTATTTTGCGTGGATCGCCCTTTCGGGTTTTCAATCCACCGGGATACCCATTTTTGCCTGAGCTGTCCAATGCGGCTTTTCAACTCAGCGGGTGTACATTTTTTCTATTTATTTTCCCTTATTTTTGCCCGAGTCTTTTATTCTGTTTTTGACTCGCCGGGATGCCCTATTTTTTCCTAGACTTATATTCTGTTTTTTATGTCCAGCGGGTCATTTTTATGCGAAGTATTTTTTAACTGCATCTGAATTCACAGGGGACAGGAAATCTTCGCCATCCATAGTATTGAGCATTAGTGCTCCACCGGAAAAAACTTTCTTTACTATGAATGGACCATCATAATTCGGAGTCCATTTGCCCCTGTGGTCTGTATGAGGAGGAAGGAGTCTTTTCAGCATAAGATCTCCTACTTGGTATTCTCGAAGCTTGACTTTCTGATCGAAGGCTTTCTTCATTCTCTTCTGATACAGCTGCCCATGACAGATTACAGCTAATCTCTTCTCTTCGATCAGACTTAGTTGTTCGTATCGGGACCGGACCCATTCTGCTTCGTTCAACTTAACATCCATCAATACTCGTAAAGAGGGTAACTCGACTTCAACAGGTAGGACTGCCTCCATACCATACACAAGCTGATACGGTGTTGCCCCAGTGGATGTTCGGATTGATGTACGGTACCCATGCAAGGCGAATGGTAGCATTTCATGCCAGTCTTTGTAGGTAACCACCATCTTCTGCACAATCTTCTTGATATTCTTGTTAGCCGCTTCTACAGCACCGTTCATCTTTGGCCGGTAAGGAGAAGAATTGTGGTGTTGGATCTTGAAGTCCCGGCACAGTTCTGCCATCATTTTGTTGTTCAAGTTGGAACCATTATCAGTAATGATTCGCTCGGGCACTCCATACCGACAGATGATATCTCTCTTCAGGAATCGGGCTACCACTTGCCTGGTAACATTTGCATAAGAAGCTGCTTCGACCCACTTGGTGAAATAATCAATGGCTACCAGGATGGATTTGTGGCCATTTGAAGCAGTCGGTTCAATCTTGCCAATCATATCAATGCCCCACATGGCAAAGGGCCAGGGTGAAGACATCACATTCAAAGGATTGGGAGGCACATGTATTTTATCCGCATAAATCTGGCATTTATGGCATTTTCTGGCATAGGCACAACAGTCTGCATCCATTGTGACCCAGTAATAGCCTGATCTTAGCAACTTTTTAGCCATAGCATGCCCTCCAGCATGGGTACCAAAAGATCCTTCATGCACCTCGTGCATCAACAGGTCTGCCTCTGTTTTATCAACACATCTGAGAAGTACCATATCAAAGTTTCTCTTGTACAAGGAACCATCAGTATTCGGGAAGAAACTACCAACTAGCCTTCTTAATGTCTTCTTGTCATTGGATGATGCCCCAGGTGGGTATGTTTGATCCTCCAAGAAGCATTTGATGTCGTGGAACCAAGGCTTATCATCTTTAGCAAGGTCTGCTGAGAATACGTATGCTGGTCTGTCAAGTCTGGATACCGAAATCCGAGGCACAAAGTTGGCAGCTTGAACTTTGATCATGGATGAAATGGTAGCCAAAGCATCTGCAAACTGATTTTCATCTCGAGGGATATACTCAAGCTTGACTGTTGTGAAGAAAGTCAATAACCTCCTTGTATAATCCCGATAAGGTATCAGATGATCTTGGTGGGTGTACCATTTGCCGTTGGTTTGATTGATTACTAGAGCTGAATCTCCGAACATAGTCAACGTCTTAAGCCTGAGGTAAATAGCTTCCTCAAGACCCATAATACAGGCTTCGTATTCAGCTTCGTTGTTAGTGCAGTTAAAGATGAGTTTTGCCGAGAAAGGCATGTGAACTCCTTTAGGTGTAATGAGTACTGCACCAACACCACGACCATTCATATTAACAGCCCCATCAAACATCATAGTCCATTCTTCTTCCGGGTCAGGCCCTTCAGTGTGAATAGGCTCTTCATGATCTTTTGCTTTTATGAACATGATGTCTTCATCAGGGAAGTCAAATCTCATAGGCTGGTAATCATCAATGGGTTGCTCAGCGAGATAATCAGACAATACACTGCCTTTGATGGCCTTTTGAGATGTGTATTGAATATCATACTCTGTGAGGATCATTTGCCATCTTGCAACCCGTCCGGTAAGTGCTGGCTTCTCAAATATGTACTTGACTGGGTCCATTTCGAGATCAATAAAGTGGCGTGGGTCAACATATACTGCCTTAGTCGGCGAGCAGCCCACGCTAAAGCACATCAAGTTTTCTCGAGCAGTGAATAACGTTGTTCACAATCGGTAAACTTTTTGCTTAGGTAGTATATTGCATACTCTTTTCGACCAGACTCGTCATGCTGGCCCAACACACACCCCATTGACTCTTCTAATACTGTCAAGTACATGATTAGAGGTATTCCTTCAATTGGAGGCATAAGGATCGGAGGCTCTTGTAAGTATTCCTTGATTTTGTCAAAAGCCCTTTGGCAGTCTTCATTCCACCTGACCGTTTGTTCTTTTCTTAACAGCTTGAACAAAGGCTCACAGGTTGGTGTAAGGTGAGATATGAACCGTGAAATGTAATTCAATCTACCTAGAAACCCCCGAACTTCTTTTTTAGTCTTCGGTGCAGGCATTTCTTGAATGGCTTTGACTTTATCAGGGTCAACTTCAATCCCTTTCTCACTTACAATAAATCCCACCAGCTTACCGGATCGCACCCCGAATGTGCATTTGTTGGGGTTTAACTTCAACTGGTACTTCCTCAGACGCTTGAATAACTTCAACAGATTCACCAGATGGTCTTCTTCTGTGAGGGATTTGGCAATCATGTCATCCACATAACATTCAATTTCTTTGTGGATCATGTCATGGAAAAATGTTACCATAGCCCGTTGATAAGTGGCACCAGCATTCTTCAGTCCGAATGGCATCACCTTATAATAGAACGTGCCCCAAGGTGTGATGAAAGTGGTCTTCTCCATGTCTTCAGGTGACATTTTGATCTGATTGTATCCTGAAAATCCATCCATGAAGGAGAATACCGAGAACTGAGCCGTATTGTCGACCAATACATCAATGTGACGTTAAGGGAAGTCATCTTTCAGGCTAGCTCTGTTCAGATCCCGGTAGTCCACACACATCCTCACCTTGCCATCTTTCTTAGGCACGGGTACAATATTGGCAACCCACGGCGGATAGCTAGTTACAGCAAGGAAACCGACGTCCCACTGCTTTTGTACCTCTTCTCTTATCTTCATTGCCATGTCTGGGCGAGTGCGACGCAGCTTCTGTTTTACTGGCGGGAAGTCTTCTTTCAGAGGCAACTTGTGCATGACGATGTTGGTGTCCAACCCTGGCATATCCTGATAAGACCAAGCAAAAACATCCACATATTCTCGAAGCATGTCAATCAGTTGCTTTTTTACTGAATCTTGTAGGCAGGCCCCAATCTTGACTTCTTTCAAGTCTTCTTCTGTACCAAGATTAACCGTTTCAACTTCCTCCTGATGAGGAGTGATAACCTTCTCCTCTTGTCTCAACAACCTGGCTAGCTCTTCAGGTAGCTCATAATCTTCTTCAACCCCTTCATCATCTTGATTGATTGGATTGTCAAAGTCATACAAAGTCATACAAAGTCATACGAAGTCATAGCGGTGTTGTTGTCGGTGCAGTCTGGAGGGCACTTTCTGCAAGGGTTTAAATTTGTTCATTTTAGTGATCAATTTTATCTTGCTTAGAAAAAGTGAAAAATGAAGTTATTTATTTGAAAAGCATTGCCATTTTATTTTTGTACAAAAGGTGAAAAAATGAAAAACAGTGAGCGGAAAAGAAAAGACTCATTTGCAAAAGATGTCCTGATATTCTTTAATTGATCTTTGCACAAAATACAAGATGGCCCGATTACAAAATGAGTCCTGACATCTTGGGCAAGATGCAGGACTTGATGCATGCTTTAAAATACAGGAAATAATAATTACTCTGCAGGATTAACCCTTATAATTTCCTGGGAAGACCAGTTTGAGACACGGCTCCCCGGGGTCCTTGGACGTATCCAGCTTTCCAGGTTGCGCTCGTCTTCTGACTCATATTCCAAGCTATTCACAGCATCCGGGGTGAGCATCCCCCCGCTAACAAACTTGGGCTCCTTTGCAGCCTCTGGTTGATCTTGTCGAGTTGGTTTGTAACCCAACCCGAATCGGTCTTCTTTCTTCTCCACGGGCAGCAGCTTGCCCCAGCCTTGGGCGGTACCTTCCTCAACAACCTTTCGGGCTTGCTGATATGATGTGATGGAGGTCCCAAGCACAACAGATGTTTCATTAATATTAAGGGCCTCAAACCCTTGGCTCATGGTTTCATGGATCTCCCCATCCATCTCAATGTACTTATACGTAGCTAGCTGGCTAACAAAGATGTCCTCCTCCCCACAGATGGTGATGATTTGGCCTTCCCACTCGAATTTTAACTTCTGGTGAAGGGTAGACGTAACAGCGCCAGCGGCGTGGATCCAGGGTCTACCCAACAGACAGCTGTAGGCCGGCTGTATGTCCATCACAAAGAAAGTAGTTTTGAAGGTCTGCGGGCCAATCAACATAGGCAGATCAATCTCACCAAGCACTGATCTTTTAGAGCCATCGAATGCTCTCACCACCAAATTACTCGGACGCAATGCCAAGCCATCATACTCCAGCTTCACTAAGGCTTTCTTTGGTAGAACATTGAGTGAGGACCCAGTGTCCACCAGTACATGAGATAGAATAGCACCCTTGCATTCCAAGGTGATATGCAAAGCCTTGTTATGGCTGCGTCCCTCTGTTGTTAAGTCAGCATTGGTAAAGCCCAGTCCATGACTGGTGTTGACATTTGCAACCACGGTTTCTAGCTGATTAACAGTAATTTCCTCCGGCACGTATGCTGCGTGTAGGACTTTCAACAGTGCGTTCCTGTGAGCTCCAGAACACATCAACAGTGATAATATGGAGATTTTGGAGGGAGTTTGGTGAAGCTGATCCACCACCTTGTAATCACTTCTTTTTATGATTCTCATGAAATCGTCTACATCTTGTTCAAAAGATGTCTTCTGAGTTTCTTTGGTAGCTGGCTCTTCAGATACCACACTCTTTCCCTTTGCTTTGGCAGCAGCTTCTGCCTCAACATTAGGTCTTTGTGTTTGTGAGGCAAAAAGGCGTCCGCTTCTGGTGAAGCCTCCGCCTCCCCCAACATTATCAACTTGTGGAGAAGAGGTGCCATGGCTTTTTGTTGGAAATTGCTGCTGGGAGGAACATTTGATGGGTAATAGTAGATTGTAATGTCGAGACATCTTCATTAATCCTTGCTGGCGTTGTAGAAGATTCTGCTAATAAAATGGATGCTGATGTTGTAGAAGAAATGGCTGTTGAATTTTGACTTGTTGAAGTGATGGATGGAGTAATTGCTGATGATATTGATGAATCGGTAGGAATGATTGTTGTTGCTGTTGTAGAAGAATCGGGAATTGTTGTTAAAGGAATTGCTGGATTTGTAGGCGCCGTTGTTGAAATCTGAAGGATACCATCCTTAATAAGACCATCTATGCCGCTTCTCAGCCTTTCACACCCATTGACTGCAATGTTGCAATACCCACAGCCGAGTTCACACCCGGGGAACACTTGGCATTCTAAAAGCTGAGCTTTAATTTCGACCAAAGGTGTTCGAATATTTGCAACACTGGTGATCAAGGTAGATGGTTTGTCTTCCTCAATGGCATTAATCCTCGGCCCGCCATGATTAGGCATAGGATTTCTGTTGACATTCGGAGGAGGTGCAAAGTTGAGGGCTTTAGAATCCACCAGATCTTGGACTTTCATTTGCAAGGCCCTGCATTTTTCAGTATTGTGACCAGGTGCATTGGAGTGGAAAGCACACCTGGCGTTGACATCATAATTCTTTGGGAGATTGAGGGGATCTGGTGGTGCCAACGTCCTTAACTCAATCAAGTTAAGCTTCGGGAGTTGTGGCAATAAGGCAGCATAAGGCATAAGGATGGGGTCAATCACCCTGTTTGCCTGTGATGGTCTTTGTTGGAAAGGACGCTGTTGTTAGTTGTTATTGTTGTTGTTGTAGGTTCTCTGTTGCGGATACTGAACTTGTTGTTGATAATGTGGTTGTTGTTGAGGATATGTTGATTGTTGAGGGATCGGAGCTGGAATGGTAACAGCTGCTACTGATCTGTGAACATACTGAGGTCTGCCCCTGCTTGCATGAATGGAATTGGTCTCACCGGCTCTTCGGGGTCCCACAAAAGGCTTCCTGGGATTACTGGATGAACTTGCACCACTGTCAGAAATCTTACCCATTTTTAATAGACTTTCAATCCTTTCGCCAGCTATGATGACGTCAGCAAAATTGGTAGAAGAAAAGGCAGCCAGTCTATCAATATATGTTCCTTGCAACGTATTCATGAACATGTTGGCCATTTCTCTTTCCGAAATGGGTGGTTGGACAGCAGCAGCAAGCTGTCTCCACCTTTGAGCATATTCCCTGAAGCTTTCTCTGGAAGACTGGGACATTCCCATCAGGAGCGTCCTGTTAGGAGCCATGTCCAGATTGTATTGATATTGCCTGATGAAGGCTTCAGCTAAGTCCTTCCAGCATCTAATGGTAGCTCTGGTCAAGTGTGAATACCACTCTCTTGAAGCCCCGGTCAGACTGTCTTCAAAGTAGAACATCCACAGCTTCTCATCCATAGTATAAGCCTTAATTCTTCCCAGGAAAGACTGCAGGTGAGTTCGTGGACAAGAGGTTCCATTGTATTTCTCAAAGCACGGGGGTTTGAATTTGTGGGGAATTCTCACCCCATCCACTAGCCCCATGCCCATTACATTGAAGCCCAAGGAATTCTGAGACTCCAAAGATCTCAACTTCTCAGCAATTTCATATAACCTCCTGTCATAGACTTCATCTCCTGCTCCCATAACAGTAAACTGCTCTTCTTGGGGATCTTCCTGCAAGATTCTCCCCCCAGCAGTAATACCCTGCACATTCCTTGGGATGTTAGCTTCTGGATCCAGATGAGGTCCAAATACTGGTGGATCAACACGAGACTGGCCCCTTTCATTGTTGCTAGTTCCTCCTGTCCCAAGATGGGGCTCCTCAGGAGTTTGCCTTTCCACCAGTTCTCTTAATCTTTCTTGACTCTGGGCCAAGCCAGTCATCACAGCCATGAATTGAGACATCTGATTTCTCATTTCTACTCTCTCATTAGCCATCTGATCCATGAACTCAGTCAGATCTTGCTGTACTTGATCCATTTGAATACCAAGAAGGTTGTTGCGAGTAGGGTACCGGTGCGTGCGGTTGATAGGGAACACTCGGCGACGAGCAATGTTTCCTGAGATCACAACAAAGTTAGAGACAAACAAAATAAAACCTACAAAACAACACAAAAGTTAGTATGCAATGCAGTATGCTTATTTGTTTTCCAAGGTATCCGGTTTGGTTCTTGGTTTTGACCTTTCCAGACCTCGAGGAAGATGCTTGATGTTGCTGAGAAAAAAAACCCAATGAAAGCTAACTAATATATTACAAATGATGAACAAATACATAGTTTGTTTTACAACACATGCCCCTGGAGGGTCAAAATACAAAAAGAGAAAAGTACATCAAATGGAAATGAATAACGAGTAAAGAAGTCAAACATTCAGTCCAAACTCATCCTCCTTGATCTCCTTCAGGAGTGCCTCAGTCACTGGACCAGATGGGTGCTCTGTAATGGTCCTGATGAGGAGGTTCCTGGTGGCAATGGCAGTGGTCAGCTTCTTGTGCCTGTCCTGGTCCTTTGATCTTTTCAATCCAGCTCTGAGTTTCAACTCTGAAATCTCCTTCTGGGCTGCCAACAAAGCTTCCTGCTGCTTCTTTTCATTGGCCTCTAACTGTTCAATCTTGACTTGAGTTTTCTGGTCTTCTTGTGTACGGGCTTCAGTGATCCTGACCCACCTAGCCTGACTCTCTTGTAGATAGAGCTCAGTCCTGGCCTTCTGAATCTTGGCTTCTTTACAGGCATTCTTCAATATTTGTTCCCCAGCTCTTGCCTTCCTGATGTAGTCCTCTGTCTTCTCAATTTTGGCAAGATGCTCCACCCTAAGCTTCTCCAATCTCTCAATGTACAGACGACCATCACTCCTTTCCCAAAGGGTCTTCTTCAAAGCTTGAGATAGATTCTCATTCCTTTCCTTCAGCTTCTCAAATTCTTCCAGGCTGACAGTTGCTGCTGGCTGTGCTGTAGATGGTCCAGGTATGTCCTCAATGGCGAAAGGCATTCCAATAATCTGAGCTCTAGTACGGGACCAATCATAGTAATGAGCTGAAGCAACATTATTACACCTTCCCAGAATGGCCATCCCTTTTGTCTGGATGTTGTCCCAAGCCCAGGATGCTTGTCTGACAGCAGCTGAATTAGGCTTCACTTCACAATACAGGGTCTCAGCTAAATCTTGCACTCTGGGAGGGTGAACCAAAGCACAGCCCAGTTGTCTCTTAAACAGCAAAGGATTGTAGTTGATGCAACCATTTACTCCTATCAGAGGCACATTTGGGTAATGTCCACAGCTGGTGATAATGTCTTTGCCTTTGGTGCTCTGGGTGCACCATCTAATATCATCTGAAGTCAAAGCAATGAGCCTCTTAACCCAATTCTTATGTTGGTGAGGATTCAGGAAGGCATCTGACTTAGGAAGGTGTCTGAACAGCCAGGTGTGAAACAAAGGAGCACAACATCTCACTAACTTCCCCCTTTGTTTCTCATTCCTCTGATGAATGGAGTAATTAAAGTCTCCCAGTAATGTGGGTACTGAGTTCCTCAGAAGAAACAGATGAACGGCATTCTTGCTGACAAATTTGGGCTCATCTGCAAACAGTATAACCCCATATATGCTGAGATCTAACAATACACAGACTGCCCTCAACTCTCCCAAGGAGGCCTTCAGGATGGCCTGAGAAATCAAGAAGTCCAAGTGTAAACCAGGGATCCCAGCTTTTGTTGTCATGCTTTGCTCAATCAAAGCAGGCTCCAGGTACAATGCTTTTGCTACTTCTCCATTGCTGGGAAAAGTCATTTATGGGTTAAAACGGGGTCCACCCCTGATAGGTACTCCAATCAATGAGGAAAACTCTTCCAGTAGAGGCCCTAACTAAAAGTCTGGGAAGGTGAAGCATCTCAAAGGAGGGTCATAAAACTGCAAGCAGGTGTGGATCATGCTCCTTTGAGAAGGGTCAAGGTCCATAACCATATCCAGGATACCTCCATAGTGCTCTCTAAACAATGGGATGTGGTCAGGGGTGATAAGTGACTGGACTTGCCTGATGCCAGTCAACACAGGTTCAAAGAAATGGTAGGATATGTTGCTCTTCCTGGGAGTAGTCATAAATGCTGAAGAGGAGGAAGATAGGTGCTGATGAAGATCAAGGCTGATACTGGGGATGAGCCACTGACAGGCTGATGCTGGTGATGATGAGAATAGCTGAAGCAGATAACTGATGAAGCAGAGGTATATGCAGAAGAAGGGGTCAAAACCAAACCAGACATAATGTGGATACCCTGAAAAACAAATAAACAAATATCAAATGATGCAAATGATAATATATGCAAATAATATGCAAGGGTTTGTGATCAAGCTGGATCTGATTATCTGTCTTGATATAAGCCCATGTATGTTCAAAGAAAGTCCAGATGAAGGTCCAGAAATCCAGTAACCAAGTGGGGGACTCAAATAAAGAGTCACATGTCCAGGGTTAATCACAAGAACTGTCCAAAATGAGGTACTCTTAAACCAAATAGTAACAGGGTATGATGTGGCCAAGGGTACCTGCAAACCTGTAAATAGCCCAACCCCCTCACAGGTAATGTTCTAAAACAAGGATCCTCAAACTTGGATCAGTTATGAGAAGTGTAAACACTTCTAACCCGGAGGTACATTGTTTACAATAACCATAAAAGATCCTCCTCTAATTCACCTCAGTTTCTGAAGGTCATAATAAAGGTCATCCAGACTTAGCAGGCTTCCTAGATAGCCCTAGCACTACAGGAAATCTGTAGCACAGAGTTCTCAAGAAGAAACCCACATCTAAACCGTGTTTCATATTCCCGCACCAGACCGAAATGGAATGGGAAAGAACATGAACCACTCTAGCCTAGGTGTCACTCAGGTCCCAGGTATAGGACCTCAAACTCTCAATGGAACCCCCCCCATCAAAACAGAAACCAAATCCAGCAATGATAATGACAGTATGAAATATGTAAAACTGTAAAGAAAAGCAATAAATAAAGCTGTACATAAAGCAAATAATAAAGCAATACAAATAAACACACAATTAGCACATAACACCCCAGTAAACACAAATCAAACAAGCGCTAGGAGGAACCCACAAAAAGAACCAGAAGCCCTGGTTACAGTATAAGGGTCCCCAGCAGAGTCGCCAAGTTGTCGCTCCTACCAAATGACACCTGGTCAGAAGGGGTACAGACGCGAACGGTCGGTGAAAGAGAGAGAGAAATGAATAGAGTCGCCAGCTAGGCATTTTTATCCCGAAGGAAAGGTAATGCTGCATAAACCTGAGAAAAGATGGATAAGACGGTTGCGAACCAGAGAAACTGAGAAAGGGGGTTGGTTACAACCTGGGAAGGTATTAGCACCCAGATTGTCCGTCGAACTCGACGGGATCCACGCTTGAAAGCTTATGTTTAAAGGGGTAGTGTCAGTGTTATCTGTGTGCAAAAGCTGGAAAGAATACATGTGTCAGTGCTGGAAGAGAGTGAAGTGAAATATGTGAAGTGTCAGTGCTGGAACAGGAGTGCAGAGCTCAGGAACATGAGGCTAAAAGAATAATGCTGGAGGAGGGGGAATATACAGAGACTTTTGTTCGATAACCGTTAAGTTATGCCTACGTATCCTCTCGTGCAATGAGGAAGTCAGAACACCGTAGTTCGACCCAAAGAGACTGAAAGATAAATTGACTTGTGAACTGCTTACTTGTCTTTGCTCAAGTGTATGACATGTCTGGCTCAGGTGCAAACTGTCTTGCATTAGACGGAAGAAGCAAGTTCTCGTTTGTGAGTGAATGAGATGAGAAAAGAATCCCGGAGGAGACGATTATTGTTTGTTTTTTGTTTTTTCAATCTTTTATTTCTTTTTGAAGTTTGTCATAAGAAAATGAGCTTAAGCCTAAACCAAGGGTTAGTAAACTCATCACATCTTCCCTCTGATTAGGGGTAATGAGAATACCTTAAGTATGAAGTAAACACCTCACACTTAATCACCATGATGTAGGATTAAGATCATTAACCTACTTGTAATTATTTAGATGTTTTTGGAGTTTTTGTTTAGTGTTAAGTAATGAGTTTAAGCCATAAACAAGGATTTAATGGACCCATTACACCATCCTAATAGAAGGATAATAGATGAGAACATTTAAGCTGAGGAAGACTCCTCAACTTAATCCATGATTAGGGATTAACCTCATGACAAAACAAGGCCTTTATTAAATGGATTTTAGTTAATGATAAGATGAAAAAGTGAATTTTATGGTTTTGTAAGAAATCTTGAGGGGGACTTGTCCATTAATACTAGGGTTAGTCCTTCTAAACCAATTAAGGAAGAATTAGAACCCTAATGCAAAGCCCAAGTTACAAGATTGATGTCTTAGTGATTATTAGATGGATTGATTAAAGGAATTAAACACATTAAGGGTTTAACACTTAGGATTAAAGTTATACACTCCATCCTAATAGAAGGATGCAGGCATAACCCTAATCACAAAGCCTTAAAGCCTTAAGGGTTTAGTCCTTGATTATGAGGTGAGAAGAGAAGACTCAAAGATGACACAAAGGTAAAACTAATGGGGGACTAATCAAACCCTAATTGTGATCATGCTTGGGTATTCCTAGGGTTTATGATACTTGCAAGAAGATCTTCAGAGGAACCACCAAGGAAGAAGCAGATGAAAGGAAGAGAAGCAGCAAGAAGCAAGACAACTTGCTTCACTTAAGAAGACAAGTTGCTTGAAGAAAGAAAGTGAGGAGGAGACATGAATGAGCAAGCTCACTCTAAAGCAAAAGAAAATTCAGCAAGGATGTATAATAGAGATGAGAAAAGATTATGAGAAGTGAAGGCAAATTCACTTCTCAAACACTTACCACCTGAAAAGTTAATAACAATAAAATGAAATGCAATGAAAATGAGGTGAAATGCCATGATTCAAGCCAAAGTCAGAAGAATACACATGATGTTAATGATGCTAAGAGATGATGCAAACACATGTCAAGAGTTGTGGATGGTCATACAAGGATGAGGATGCAAATGAAGCATGCTTTGAACCATAAAAGTTCATGAAAGTTTATGAAATGGAATGAATGCATAACATGGCAAATGAATGATGCAATGATCAAACATGGCTATAATATGTCCTAAGATGTCTTATGAATCATGTTGATGCATAAAATGTCATGGTAAGTTCTTGAATGCAAGCATATGAGAGATGGATGCAAATGAAGGCAAGAATTAGGGTTTATGCACAAGATGCAACACAAAATTCAAAATCAGAAGCAAATGACATGATAAAAAATTGAAAATGGGATCAAAGGTACCCTAACCCTACACAAGTTCACTGCCCAAAGGAGGGGACCTAAGTCTTAACCTAATGGAAGTTATGATTTTCCCAAATTAGCTAGGGTTTTAAGGCACCTCAAAAGGAAAAATGCTCATTAAATTGAAAATGAAAGATAAATTCAAACCAATTTTACCCTAGAAACTACATGATATGAAAAATGCAATGCAAAAAGAACCAACATCAAACTCTTCATGGTTAGGCAGAATGAAATTTTTTAAGTTAGGACCAAAATATTGCCTTTAAATAACTTTAATTCCAATGATTTTTAAATACCTAAATGTATTTTTAATTAATTAATTTCCATTAACTAATTAAAAATAAACATTTAAATGATTTAAAAATAATTTTTGATGCAAAAAATAAAAATAAAAATATTTTCAGAATGAGAAAAATATTTTATGCCATGGTGCAAAAAATGAGATTTTTAAGAAATGATTTGCTATTTTTAATAAAATGGTAAAGAAAATGCAATTAAAATGAATTTAAAATATGAATTAATGGAAGTAATCAAATCCAGTGGCTAAGATTCAAACAAAAAGGGGAGGGAATTGACTTCGCGCGCTAATGGACGGCTCACATTCAAACTCACAAATTACGCAATTAAGACCTAATCTGAACCCTAATGATTTTCAGGTGACCGGAACAGTGTTCCGGTCATCTTCTTCGGCCATCCATTTCTCCAATCTCACTCAATACGCAACAAAAACTCATCAAACTCTCCAGAATCAAACCTTATACATCACTGAATCTAAACCCCACAACAAAAATCATTTATTTTTCATGAATCAAGAGAATCAGATCAAAACACATTTCACGGGCAAAGTTTCAAAACAACATAAAATCCTCAAAACTCAATCATTTTCAAAAATGAAAGCATCAACATGATCAAGGCAACATGAGGAACAAGTTTATAACCTAAAATCAAGCTTCTGGAAAATTTGTTCTGAAGGTTACCTGAGCTGAAGCTTTCGAAAGTGGCACTGTTTGTCTGCTTCTTTGCTTCAAAACTTCTCCAATGATCTCCCTCAAGTGTTTGTGATGCTTAGCTGGAGTTTTTGTGGCCTCAAAATGAAGATTGCAGAAGCTCATTTTGTGCAAGGTGAAAATCGTATTTCTGATTGTGAAGGTTTTAGGGCCAAATGAAAGGTGGGAAATGATCAGTGGATCATGGTGAGTTGAATGGTGAAAGAAACTGAAAGGTTTGATGGTTGAATCAAGAGATTCGAAGGCTTTTGAAAACTTGGGGATTTTGGAGTGTGTTGAGTTCTTGGAGTTTCAGGTCGTGTTGTTATGTGTTTTTGCTTGGTTTTGATCCACATAAAGAAGTGTGATAGGTCAGAGAGTGGGTGCTGGCCTATGTTGATTGGTATGGGCAAGTTGCCAAAATGTCAAAAGTTGGTGTACTTGAGGTATGGGTCATGGCAGGCCAAGGACAATGGGGTGTCCTGCGCAGGAAGGATCAAGGGCAACCATGGAATTCAGATTGAGGCCAATTAGCAAGTGGATTGAAGCTTATGGGTGGTTTTGCAAATTTCATGAAGTTTGGACTTTTCTTGATTTCCTCATGCACAAGTCATGAAACTTGAGAATTCTTGGCACAAATCTGACTTTTAGGCAATGTGTTATGTTTATATAAGGCTTAGAAGTCATTTTGAAGTCATGGAAATGCTTGGCATGTGAATTTGCAAGTTTCCCTCTTTGGTGTAAAAGTGCAAATTTAGTGATTTTGTCCAACTTTGCAAGGCCATAACTTTTGATCCAAAATGAATTAGAATGAGTTCTTGTACTTTTTGAAAATGGGAGGATCCAATCTACAACTTTCATGACCAAAGAATTTTCATTTGAAGCATTTTTGAATCAAAAAGAGGAGGTTGAAAAATTTTCCCAAAATGGCAAGTTTTCATTACAAGTCACTTTCCCAAAAAGGCAACTTTGCAAATGGCTTGAGATTCTTCAATTTTGTGAACTTCTAACATCTTTTATGATCAAATAAATATCATACACATTCAAAATGATGGAGAAACCCCTTTGGTTGGGTGATTGGGGGCCTCAGATGCCTGATTTTGCACTGACTTGCACAAGAAGTCATCTATTGATCAGATGCCTTCCCCATTGAATTTCTTCATGAAAATTGGTATGTATGATCCTTATAGCATACAATGACCAATAGAAGCAAGAATGACCAAAAAATTTGGAGTTATGGCCTCTAAAACCAAAACCCTAATTTCAGGTCATCTGTGTAGTTAAGCTTGGCTCTGCTTCCATGCCTTTCTCAATTCTTGTGATTTTTTGACTTCCTTGATCTTGGGAGGATATAATATGATGCTTTAACATACATGGACCCTCTTGAGATGATTGAGGACCTTTGGAGTGGCTCAGACAACTTAGGGACTGCTCAGATCACAAACCCTAGATGCAGATGGCCTTGAATCAATGCAGTGAAGCAAAAATGTAATATGAGATGACATGATTGAACTTATGCAAATGAAAAGATCATAATCCATGGTGAAATGAGTGAGGGCAAATTTGGGGTGTTTACAAATCCTCTGAGATTTTGTGACTTTAAAGCAAACTTGGAGGTATAATATGATCATAGAACACTCATGGACCCTCTTGGCATGCTTCATGGCCTCTAAGATAGCTCAAACCACTTCTAAGATTCATTTGATCACAAACCCTAGTTATGCAACTTATGCAGTGAAATAACTATGCAGTGTGAGATGGTATGCTTATGCAATGCAATATGAAGGATCACAAGCCAAGGTGTGAGAAAAAAGAGAGGGCAAATTTAGGGTGTTTACAGCTGCCCCTATTCAAGCATGAGTTAGCTGTGTTGGATGTTAGCGCTTGGCTTAACAGACAAACAAGATAACCTGTGGTTGAATACCAAGACAATCCAAAATTTGCACTCTTTATTATAAGAAGAAAAGGGATATAAATTGTAATAGACAGTATAAACTGAATTTCAAATGATAGCGACGGAGGATGACCATCGAGCAGAGTGTAAACACCCCAAATTTGCCCTCACTTTTTCTCACACCATGGCTTGTGATTTTTCATTCTTGCATAAGCATAGGCATACCACCTCACATTGCATATTTATTTCATCTGCATAGTCCATTTCATCTGCATCTAGGGTTTGTAATCCCAGCAATCCAATAAGTGATATGTGCCATCCCAATGGTCTTGAAGCTTTCCAAGGGGGTCCATGTGTGTTCTATAATAATATTATGCTTCCTAAAGTTCACAAAAGTCAAGAGATCACAAAAAATGGCAAAGGCATGGAAGCAGAGCTAGGGTTTTCCTGCACAGATGACCAAAATTAGGGTTTTGGTTTCAGAGGCCTTAACTCCAAATTTTTGGTAATTTTTGGTTCTAATGTTCTTAATATGTTATAAGGATCATGTGTACCAAGTTTGATGAAGAAATGCATTGTGGAAGTCATCTGATCATTGGGTAACTTCTTGAGCAAGTTAAGTCAAAATCAGGGCATTTGAGACCCCCAACAAGGGTACCAAAGGATCATTTTCATCAAATTGAATTTCTATAATTTTTATTTGATCTTAGAAGTGGTTGGAAGTTCACAGAGTTGAAGAATTTTGGGCCAATTGCAAACTTGCCATTTTTGGAAATGACTTGTAATGGAAACTTTCCATTTTGGGAAAGATTTTCAACCTCCTCTTTCATGACCAAAAATGCTTCAAATGAAAATTTCTTGGACATGAAAGTTGTAGATTAGGTCTTTCCCTTTTCAAAAAGTACTAGAACATGTCTTGATTCATCCTAGAACTCAAGATATGGCCTTTCAAAGTTGGCAAAAATCTCGTAATTTCAAGTTTCATGCCAAAGAGGGAATTTTGCAAATTCATTTGCCAAGCCCTTTTATGACCTCTTATCAACTTCTATGCATCATAACATGTCAAAGCAACTTCTAAACATCAGAATTGGCCCAAGTTTGCATTGTTTTCATGACTTGATCTTCAAGAAATCTCAAAAGGGACAAAACTCACAAACTTTGCAAAATGCCTTGGATCCTTCCATCCACTTGTGCCAGCTGAATCAAACCCATTATATGGTCTCCATGAATCTTGCTGAGGCCAGACACCCCAATACCTCCAAGTACACAAATTTGACTTTTTGGCAAAGCCTCTCATACCAATCAAGCTGAGCCACGACCACTCTTCTGACCAATCAAGACTTCACATACATGCCTCATAGACCCCATTTCATAACATCTTGGAGCCTGAATCAACACACAACTCAGAATCCCAAAAATCACCATAGAGCTTCATCTCTTAGAAACTCAAAACACAACCATCAAACTTCAAAACAAACTTCACCAATCATCTTCAAATCACTCATAGAATACAAACCACCCACTGAAAAGCCCTAAAACACAGCCAAACCAAAACAAGATTCTTGGTGCAGAGGAACTGAAACTCACAAACCAGGCCATACAAACGTGTTCTAAGCATTGCAACATCATCAGGAGGTTCAGTGGAGGTGATATGAACCAAGAAAGAGGCCAGAAAGCTCAAGAGTTGAAAGATTCATCTCAGTTAACCATGAAGAACAATTTTTCCAAAACTCTTATTTTAAGTTCTTAAATGCTTCTACATGATGCACTGATCATCCTGATATGTTTACTTTTGAAAATGGTTAAGAATCAAGCATGTATTGAACTTCTGAAAGTTTTGATTATTTTTCCGTTTTGCTTTGAATCTTGATTTTCTTGTGTGATAAATGTTATTTGATGCTGGATTCATGTTTAGGGATGTTAGAGGATCATTTCTGGAGCTTTAGAGGTTTTGATTTAGCCTAGGGAAGAAGTTAGGGTGAATGGTCTGCCGGAGAAGATGACCGGAGCTAGCTCTGGTCACCTAAAAATGGTTAGGGTTCTTAATTAGGGTTTAGGAGCCAGTTTAAATGTGGGCCGTTTGATTAAGTTTTCGCGCGTGGATGGAGGGTTCAGATGTTTTGATTAAACCCTAATCAGTTAATTAGTTTTAATTAATTAGGATTAATTTTGAAAATGCCAGATTCAATCCCAGCCACCCATTAGCGCGTCAGTCAATTTCCTCCCTTTTTGTTTGAATCTCAACCACTGGATCAGTTGACTTCCCATTTAATCCCTTTTTATTTTATTTTATTTTATTTCTTTTGCATAATTTATTTAAAATAGTTAAAAACATCACAAAAATATTTCCTTTTGCATTTCTGATCCAAATATTTTTCTCAACCCAAAAATGATTTTTATTTTATTTTGTTTATTAAAAAAGTATTTTTAAAATATTTAAATGTTATTTTTAATTAATTAATGGACTTTAATTAATTAAAAATACATTTAGGTTTCTAAAAATCACCAAAAAAATCATGGACCATTCCAATACATTTAGAAACATTTTCAAACTCTTGATACAAATTTCGTTTTAGGTTTAATCATAGTTTCACAATTTTGTTTGAATTAGGGTTCTAAAAAATCACATTTTTCTAACCTTAATTTGGAAAATTCATTTCTTCCTAACCATGAAGAGTTTGAACTTGATTATTTTTGCATTGTTTCACATATTGCAAGTAGTTTCTAGGTTATTATCCTCATGAATTTATCTTGCATTTTCAAATTGATTTGCATTTTCCTTTGAGAATCACCCAAAAACTATAGCAAACTTAGGAAATTCATAACTTCCACTAGGTTAGGCTTCTGACTTTCTCCTTTGGGGTGTGACCTTGTATAGGTTTAGGGTTTGATTGAACTTGGTTTCAATTTTTTATTATGTTGTATGCTTCTGCTTTGTTCATTTGCATCTCATATGTTCATAAAACCCTAATTTCTCATGTTCATTTGCATTCACCTTGCATATTCATCATCATGTGAACTTCCCATGACATTTCAAGCATTCATATGAAATATTAGACATCTGAGGACATGTTAGAACATTGCTTGATTATTTCTTCATTCATTTTCCATGTCTTGCATTCATTACATTTCATAAACATCCATGTGTTTTCAAACTTCTAAGCATGCTTCTTTTGCATCTCATCTTTGTATGAACTTTCATATGCACATTGTATGACATTGCATCATTGTAAACACCCCAAATTTTCCCTCACCCATTCACACCATGGCTTGTGATCATCTCATATGCATAAATACAATCATATCATCTCACATCTCATTTTTTTGATTCACTGCATAGTTTCTAAGGCATCTGCACCTAGGGTTTGTGATCTGAGCAATCCCAAGGCATCTTGAGCCATTCCAAAGGCCACCAGTCATCTCAAAGGGGTCCATGTGTGTTCATATGTCATATTCCATCTCTTCAAAGTCAAAAATGCAGAGGAATCACAAGGACTAGGGTTTGAGTGGATGCAGAGCCAGGTCAAACTGCACAGTTGACTGCAAATTAGGGTTTTGGTTTCAGAGGCCATAACTCCAAATTTTTTGGTCATTCTTGTTTCCATTGCTCTTTATATGGTATAGGGAGTATGCATATCAATTTTCATGAAGAAATTCCATGGGGAAGTCATCGGATCAAAGGTTGACTTTTCAGACAAGTCAGTGCAAAATCAGGGCATCTGAGGCCCCCAATGACCCAACCAATGGGTGATCTTCATCATTTTGAGTGTATATGATCTTTATTTGATCATGGAAGAAGGTTGAAGTTCATAGAAATCAAGAATTTAGGGTTTTTGCAAATGTTGACTTTTTGGGCATAGTTGACTTTTCAAGAATGCATCATTTTAGGTCATTTTTCAAGCCATGATTCTTGATCCAAAAATGCTTCAAATGAAAAAACTTTGGTCATGAAAGTTGTAGATCTCATTTTTCCCTTTTCAAAAAGTACAAGAACATGATCAAACTCTTCTTGAATCAAAAGTTATGGCAATGCAAAGTTGGCTAAAATCATTGATTTTCAAGGCATGCCCTAAGTGAGAATTTTGCAAAATCTTGGACCAATGCATATTGCAGCCTCTAATTCATTTCAAACCAGCACATAAACATTCTCTAAGTCATAAAATTCAGAATGAACCAAGAATGCCCATGGTTTTATGGTTGGTTGGACAAAAAAGGTCACATGTGAACAAAAAGTCACAAGTTGCAAAACTCATGATCATGCTTCCTCCTACTTACAGCCTTGGATGCTGAGCTTTGCTAGCCTCTCACCTCACCTTGCTGCACCAGAACCAGCCCATGTACTTTCCTAGATCATGAGCCATACCTCTCTTACACATTATTTGACTTTTTGCAAAAGGTAACTTACCAATCAATAAAGGGCATGTCTTGTCAACTGACCAATGAGAGAGAGTTATGTGGACAATTTGCAAGCTAGACATAACACAAGGCAAGGCTGAAACATCCTCATTCATCACATCCACAAAATCACCTCATCTTGCAACTTGCTTCGAATCTGCCTCCACAGCTTGAAAACACTCAAACCATCTTCACTAATCAACTCACCTTGCTCCATAGACCACAAAGCACCAAGAACACAGGCCTGAAACCAACCACAAAGCCACTTCACCATTTTCATCTCAGCCTGCATTTTCCTTCGAATCTCCCTCCACAAACCTCAAACACAAGAACAAACTCCACCAACAATCTCCACTCACCTCACTGACCAGAAACCACCCTTTGTTTTGGCCTGAAACACCCTGTATCTCAGATACGATTTTCACCCTCCCTTGGTCAGAGCTGCTGCAAACTCACTCAGGAGGTTGCTTAAACTCCAACTAAGCATCCAAAGCTTCAAAGGTGGACCATTGGGACCAGATTGAGCCAAAGGATCATCCAAAGAGCTCCTGAATCAAGAGCTCCATCTCAGGTGACACCATGAACTTTTTTTTCCAGAACTTATTTCTCTTGTTAAAATCTTGTTGTGCATGTTACACTGATCATTGGGATCTCTTTACTTTTGAAAATAAGCCAGAAATGAGCATGTTATGTTGTTCTGAAAGTTTGACCTAGAAATTTCATTGCTTCGATTCTTGTTTGTGTGTGAGTTTAAATGTGATTTGATGCTGGATTCGTGTTTAGGATGAGTGGAAGATGATTTCTGGAGAGTTAGAGCTCTTAAAATGGCCTAGGGAGAGAGATTGATTTTGGGGATGGCCGGAGAAGACGACCGGAACACTGTTCCGGTCGCCTGAATGTCATTAGGGCACAATTAGGGCTTAATCAGTGTAATTAGCAAGTTTGAATTTGAGCCGTGAGATGTGGCGGGTAGTCAATGCGCGCGCTGGCCAGTTTAAATCTCCACCATAGGATCTGTTGACTTCCAATTAATTCAGATTTAATTCATTTATCTTCTTTTCTTTTTCTTTTGTTTTGCATAATTATTTAAAAATAGTTAAAAATTCTTAAAAATTATGAAACTTTTTCCTAAAAGTTTTATTAATTTTTAAGACCCAAAAACATTTTTATTTTATTTTTTATCATTAAAAAAGTATTTTTAAATATTTAAAAGATTATTTTTAATTGATTAATGGGAATTAATTAATTAAAAATACTTTTAGGTATTTAAAAATTACAAAAAAATTCATGAAATGTTCTAAGACATTTAGAAACATTGTCCAACCTTCAAACCAAATTTCTTTTTTGATCTTGATGCATTTTGAGGATTTTTCATTGAATTAAATTATTTTTTATGCATTAATTTGATCATAAATTTAAAAATTCATTTCTGCCTATTGGAGAAGGTTGAGACATTGATTCTTTTTGCTTTGTTTTGTGTTTAGCATGTAGTTTCTAGGGTAAAATGGCCATGATTTGATCTTGTATTTTCCAATTGTTTGGCATTTCTTTTGTTTAGGAACCCTAAAAAACCCTAATAACTTAGAAAATTCATATCTTGAGATTGGTTAAGAGTTGGGAGTTCCCCTTTGGGCAGTGGTTCATTATAGGTTTAGGGTTTCTTTGGGCAGCATTTTCCATTTTTTATCTTGGGGTTTGTTTCTGTTTTGGGTTTTTGTTTGTTGTTTGATTCATAAACCCTGATTTGGGCTTCCATATGCATCCATTTTGCATTCTCTTGCATAACATGACTTGTCTTTGCATTTTGTGCATGCCTATGATTCATTTGACATCTTAAGACACATAGAAAGCATGTTTGATCATTGCATTACATATTTTCCATGTCATTTGTCTTGTATGCTTCATAACTTTTCATGTTCATTCTTGGTTCTTAACTTGCATCATTTGCACCCATGATCTTGTATGAACATCCCCATGTCTTGCCTCATGTTTGCAGCACCTCATAACATCATAATCATCATCAACATGCTTCTGGTTTTGCTTAGCATCATGTCATATCATCCCATCTTGCATTGCCTCGCATTTCTTTCTAACATTTCAGGTGGTAAGTAACCTTGAGAAGTGAACTTGCCTTCACTTCTCATAACTTTTCTTCTCATCTCTCTTGCATCCATTGCTGCATTTCTATATGTGTTTGAGTTTGAGCTTGCTCATTCTTTCTGCTCCCACTTTCTTTCTTCAAGTGACTTGACTTCTTGAATGAAGCAAGCCACTTTGCTTCTCCTGATCTTGTTCATCTGCTTCCTGGTGGTTCTTCTGAAGATTGTTCTTGAAAACCTCACAAACCTTAGGATCAACCAAGCATGACAATGAATTAGGGTTTTGATTAGTCTCCCCCCATAGTTTTACCTTTGTGTCTCTCTTTGAGTCTTCTCTTCTCATCTCATAATCAGGGACTAAACCATAAAGGCTTTAGGGCTTTGTGATTAAGCTTATGCCTGCATCCTTCTCTTAGGATGGAGTGTATGACTTTAATCCTAAGTGTTAAACCCTTAATGTGTTTAAATCTCTTAACCAATTCACTTAATAAGTATCAAGACATCACACTTGTAACTTGGGCCTTGCATTAGGGTTCTAATTCTTCCTTAAGTGGTTAAGAAGGACTAACCCTAGTGTTAATGGACAAGTCCCCCTCAAGTCGTCTTACAAATCATAAAAATCACTTCATCACCATATCATTAAATAAAATCCACTTAATCAAAGGCTTGTTTTGTCATGGGTTTAATCCCTAATCATGGATTAAGTTGAGGAGCTTTCCTCAGCTTAAACATTCTCATCTATCATCCTTCTTTTAGGATGGTGTAATGAGTCTGTTTAATCCCTGATTATGGCTTAACCTCATTACTCAACACTAAACAAAAACCACAAAAACATCTAAATAATCACAAGTAGGTTAATGATCTTAATCCTACACCAAAGGTGATTAAGTGTGAGAATCTGACTTCACACTTAAGGTATTCTCATTACCCCTAATCAGAGGGAAGATGTGATGAGTTTACTAAATCTATTGGTTTAGGCTTAAGCTCATTAACTTATGACAAACTTCAAAAAGCAATAAAAGACTGAAAATACAAAAACAGACAATAATCGTCTCCTTCGGGATTCTTTTCTCATCATCTTCATTCACAAACGAGAACTTGCTTCTTCCGTCTAATGCAAGACAGTTTGCACCTGAGCCAGACAGGTCATACACTTGAGCATTGACAAGCAAGCAGTTCACAAGTCAATTCATCTTTCAGTCTCATTGGGTCGAACTACGGTGTTCTGACTTCCTCATTGCACGAGAGGATACGTAGGCATAACTTAACAGTTATCGAACAAAAGTCTCTGTACATTCCCCCTCTTTCTAGCTTTATTCTTTAAGCCCCATGATCTTGAGCATTCCATTCACCTCTTACACTGACACTTCATTTATACACTTCACTCTCTTTTACACTGACACCTGTACATCTCTTCCAGCTATTTCATACACAGATTGCACTGACACTACCCCTTTAAAACACAAATCTTTTAAGCGTGGATCCCGTCGAGTACGGCGGACAATCTGGGTGCTAATACCTTCCCAGGTTGTAACCAACCCCCTTTCTCAGTCTCTCTGGTTCGCAACCGTCTTATCCATATCTTTCTAGGTCTATGCAGCATTGCCTTTCCTCCGGGATAAAAATGCCTAGCTGGCGACTCTATTCATCTCCAGTGAGTTCACGGCTGTGTGTTCTCATTGTTCCCTTCGCCGACCGTTCGCGTCTGTACCCTTATCTGGACTTAGTCTCATTTATCGGGAGCGACAGCTTGGCGACTCTGCTGGGGACCCTTATATTGCAACCAGGGCTCCTGGTTCTTTTTGTGGGTTCCTCCTAGCGCTTGATTGATTTGTGTTTACTGGGTTGTTATGTGCTTATTTGTGCTTGTATTTATTTTGCTTTATGTACAGTTTGCTTCCTGCTTTTCTTTGTGGCACTTTGTATATATCATAGTATCATGCTGCTGGCTGGATTTGGTTTTCCCTTGGCGGGTGGGGTTCTATTGAGAGTTAAGGTCCTATACCTGGGACCTGAGTGACACCTAGGCTAGAGTGAATCATATTCTTTCCCATTCCATTTCGGTCTGGTGCGGGAATATGAAACACGGTTCAGATATGGGTTTCTTCTTGAGAACTCTGTGTTGCAGATTTCCTGCAATGCTAGGGCTATCTGGGAAGCCTGCTAAGTCTGGATGACCTTTAGTTTTGACCTTCAGAAACTGAGGTGAATTAGAGGAGGAATTGTTATGGTTATTGTAAACACTGTGCCTCTGGGTTAGAAGTGTTTACACTTCTCATAACTGATCCAAGTCTGAGGATCCTTGTTTTAGAACACCACCTGTGAGGGGGTTGGGCTGTTTACAGGTTTGCAGGTACCTTGACCTCAGAATACCCGGTTACTTTGATTTGTTAAGAATACTCCATGTTGGACAGTTCTTGTGATCCTAAACCCTGGACATGTGGCTCTTTATTTGAGCCCCCCACCCTGGTTACTGGATTTGTAGACCTCCAACTGGAATTCTTGAACACACTTGGACCTATATCAGGGCATTTTGATCAGACCCAGCCCAGTCACAAACCCTTGCATATCATTTGCATACATAATCATCGCATCATATTAACATTTGCTTATTTGTGTTTCAGGGTATCCATCTTCATCTGGTTTTGGTTTTGACCCCATCTTTAGTTTTGACCTGCCTTCATCAGCACTTGCTACCAGCTATCTATTCCAGCCAATTAGTGGCCCTTCTCTTCAGTATCTTCATCAACATTTGCCATCATGGCTCCAAAGAAAAGCAACATCACCTATCACTTCTTCCAGCCAGACTTATCAGACATCAGGAGGATCCAAACCCTGATTACTCCAGATCACATACCCTTGTTCAGGGAGAGTTATGGAGATATACTGGACATGGTTATGGATCTGGACCCTTCACAGAGGAGCCTCATCCACACCTGCATTCAGTTTTATGATCCTCCACTGAGATGTTTTACTTTTCAAGACTTTCAGTTAGGCCCCTTATTGGAAGAGTACTCCTCATTAGTTGGCATGCCTATCAGGAGAGAAATTCCTTTCAACCCTGAGATGGTCTTTCCTGCTAATGGAGAAGTAGCAAAAGCTTTGCATCTGGAACCTGTTTTGGTTGAGCAGCATATGACCTCTAAAGCTGGGATCCCTGGTTTTCATCTGGACTTCTTAATTTCTCAAGCTACCTTGAAGGCTTCTCTAGGAGAATGGAAAGCTGTTTGTGCCCTGCTGGCCTTGTGCATATATGGAATTGTGTTGTTTGCAGATGAGCCTCGATTCATTAGCAAAAATGCAATCCATCTGTTCATCCTGAAGAACCCAGTGCCAACTTTATTGGGGGATCTTTACTATTCAGTGCATCAGAGGAATGAAAAGCAGAGGGGGAGGTTAGTGAGGTTTTGTGCTCCATTGTTTCACACTTGGCTTCTCAGGCATCTACCCAGGACAGATACATTTCTCAATCCTCATCAGCAGAGCAACTGGGCTAAGAGACTCACTGTTCTAACTTCAGCAGATATCAGATGGTGCACTCAGAGCACCAAAGGCAGGGATATCATCACCAGCTGTGGACATTTTCCTAATGTGCCTTTGATAGGAGTTAAGGGCAGTATTAATTACAATCCTCTGCTGTTCAGAAGGCAACTGGGCTATGCACTGGTCCATACTCCTAGGGCACAGGACTTGGTGGAGACTCTCTATTGTGAGAACAAGATTAGTTTGGCTGTTGTTAGGCAGGCTGCCTGGGCCTGGGATAATGTTCAAACCAAGGGAGTCACCATTCTGGGGAAGTGTAATAATGTGGCATCAGCACAATATTATGAATGGTCCCGTGCCAGGGCCCAATTCTCTGGAATGCCCTTTACCATAGAAGACATGCCTGAGTCATCTTCAGCACCACCTCCTGCCACCATCAGTTTGGAGGAGTTTGAGAGCTTGAAGGAAAGAAATGAGAAGCTAACCCAAGCCTTGCAGAAGACCCTCCGGGAGAGGAGTGAAGGTATGAGGGAAGTTGAGAGATTGGAGAAGTTGAGAATGGAGCATTTGACTAAGATTGAAAAGTCTGGGGATTATATCAACAGGTCTAAAGCTGGTGAACAAATTCTGAAGAATGCTTGCAAAGAAGCCCAGTTCCAAAGAGCAAGGACAGACTTGTACTTGAAGGAGAGTCAAGCCCGGTGGGTCAGGATCACCGAGGCTCGTACCCTGGAAGACAAGAGAGTTCAAGACAAGATGGAGCAATTCGAGGCTAATGCAAAAGAACAACAAGAAGCCCTGGCAGCAGCCCAGAGGGAGATATCAGAGCTGAAGATCAAAGCAGGGGTGAAGAGGTCCAAAGAACAAAATCAGCACAAGAAGCTAACAGCAGCTGTTACGACCCGGAATCTCCTCATCAGGAATCTCACGGAGCGTCCGGCTGATCCTGTGACCGAAGCACTTCTCAAGGAAGTTCGTGAGGATGAGTTTGGTCTTGGGGTTTGACCATTTGTTTGTTGTTGCTTTCTTTCCATGTACTTTTATTTTCTTGTACTGTATTTGGACCCCTTAGAGGGCTTGTGTTGTAAAGTGAACAAATTGTATTATTTCACCTTATGTAATATATTCATGTTAGTTTACTTCGAAAGCAACTTCAGCAGCAGCATCTTCAAGGGTCTGGAAGGGTCAAAACTGAAGGCCAGACCGGATACCTTGAGAGCAAATAAGCATAACTGCATTGCATGCTAACCCTTTTGTTTGTTTTGTAGGTTTTTGTTTTGTTGTTACTAACCTCTGTTGTGAATCTCAGGAATTATTGCTCGCCGCCGGGTATTTCCCCTCAACAGGCCACACAGGTACCCAACTAGAAACAACCTTCCGGGAATTCAGATGGATCAGATGCAGCAGGACCTTACGGAGGTCAGAAACCAGATGGCCAACGAAAGGTTGGAGATGAGAACTCAGATAACACAGTTCATGGAAGTAATGAACAACTTAGCTCAAAGCCAGGAGAGGCTCAGAGCTTTGGTAGAAGGGAGGAATCAAGAGGAGCCCCATGTGGGAACTGCTGGCACAAGTAACAACGAGAGGGTCCAACCTCATGTCAATCCCCCAGTTTTTGGGCCCCATCTCCATCCAGAGACTAACATCCCTGTCAATATACAAGGGACTGCCACAGCAGGGAGGGTACTACAGGAAGACCCTCAAGAAGACCAGTTCACAGTAATGGGTGCTGGGGAAGAGGCTTATGATAGAAGATTGGATGAAATAGCTGAGAAGTTGAGGTCCTTAGAATCTCAAAACTCTTTGGGCTTCGACGTTATGGACATGGGTTTGGTAGACGGGGTTAGGATCCCCCATAAGTTCAAGCCACCTTGTTTCGAAAAGTATAATGGGACTTCATGCCCCCGGACTCATCTACAATCATTTCTGGGAAGGCTGAAGGCCTATACAATGGATGAGAAATTGTGGAGGTTCTATTTTGAAGATAGCTTGACCGGAGCTTCGAGGGAGTGGTATTCCCATCTGACAAGAGCAACAATTAGATGCTGGAAGGACCTGGCAGAGGCCTTCATCAGACAGTATCAGTATAATCTGGACATGGCACCCAACAGGACTCTCCTGATGGGAATGTCACAGTCTTCGAGGGAGAGTTTCCGAGAATATGCCCAAAGGTGGAGGCAACTGGCTGCTGCTGTTCAACCACCTATGTCTGAACGGGAAATGGCAGATATGTTCATGAACACCCTTCAGGGAACATATATTGACAGGTTGGCAGCTTTCTCTTCCACTAGCTTTGCAGACGTTGTCATAGCCGGGGAGAGAATTGAAAGCTTGTTAAAAATGGGAAAGATCTCAGACAATGGTGCAAGCTCGTCCAGTAGTACAAGAAAGCCTTTTGCAGGCCCGAGAAGAACTGGCGAGACCAATGCCATCCATTCAAACAGGGGTAGGCCCCAATATGCTCAGAGGTCCATAGCAGCAGTCACCATCCCTGCTCCAGCTCATCCTCAACCTGTCTATCAACCTCCTCAGCAAAGCTATCAACAACAACCTCAGTACCATCAGCAAAATCAGTATCCTCCAAGAAATTACAACAACAGCAACACCAACAACAACAGTCAACAAAGGCCATTCCAACAGAGGCCATCTCAAGCTAACAGAGTGATCGATCCGATCCCAATGCCATATGCTGCCTTGCTGCCGCAACTTCTGAAACTCAACCTAGTTGAGCTAAGAACGTTGGCACCTCCGGATCCCAATAGTCTACCAAGGAACTATGACTCCAATGCTAGGTGTGCTTTTCATTCAAACGCACCTGGCCACAGTACAGAAAAATGCAGGGCTCTGCATATGAAGGTACAAGACTTGGTAGACTCCAAGGCTCTGAATTTTGCACCGCCGCCCAATGTCAACAAAAATCCTATGCCAAACCATGGTGGTCCCCGGATTAACGCTATTGAAGAAGACAAGCCGTCTTATTTAATAACTAGTGTGGGACAGATCAGGACACCATTGGTAGAAATCAAAGCTCAGCTCTTGGAATGTCAAATGTTCCCGGGGTGTGAGTTAGGCTGTGCTTACTGCAATATCTCGGTAAATGGGTGCGATAATTTGCGGAATGGCATAGATGGCCTTATTCAGAGTGGCCAACTTCAGATCATCACATCATTTCCTACAAATCCAACAATCTCATCAGCAACAACTCCAGAACCTCCTACAACTGCAACAACCATTGTTCCTGACAATTCTTCGGCTTCATCAACAAGTACTTCATCTATTATCTCAACTGATCAGTTATCAACAAATTTTTCTTCTACAACTTCAGCATCACTCCATTTTGAAACTCCTACAACAACAACATCCATCCTTCCACCAATGTCTCCTACAACACCAGCAACAAATCATGAAGACGTCTCCACTGTCACAATATTCTATAATCCTGAGAACGACTCTGCCTACCATTCAGAAGGTGCTGCTCCCGCCAGAGCACCAGTTACAATCTTTTATGATCCACAAACGATTACAGTCCCTTCAACAGCAGCAATCAGTCCAGTCACTGTCACGGTGCCTGGACCAGTACCATATGAGAGCAACAGGGCCATCCCTTGGCACTATGGCTCTGACGTGTATTGCGAAGGAAAAAGAATCGCTCTTGAAACATCAACACCTGCACCACAAATAGATAATGTGGGGGGAGGCGGAGGCTTCACTCGAAGCGGACGTCTCTTTGCTCCACCAATTCAAAGACCTACTGCCGAAGCAGAAGCTGCTGCCAAGGCAAAGGGAAAGAGCCTGGTGCAGGAAGATCAAGCTGCCAAAGAAGCCTTGAAGACGCCGTTCGATCAAGAAGTTGACGAGTTTATGAGAATCATCAAAAAGAGTGACTACAAAATTGTGGATCAACTTCACCATACGCCATCCAAAATCTCTATCCTCTCACTGCTTATGTGCTCCGAAGCCCATCGGAATGCACTACTCAAGGTCTTGCACGCAGCTTACGTGCCTGAAGAGATTACTGTCAACCAGTTGGAAACCATGGTTGGAAATGTTACTGCTAGCAATGGGCTAGGGTTCACCAATACTGACTTGACAGCGGACGGCCGCAACCACAACAAAGCCTTGCACATCACCATGGAATGCAAAGGAGCTGTCCTTTCACATGTGCTGGTGGACACAGGTTCATCCCTGAATGTCTTACCAAAGAAGGCTCTGGTGAAGTTAGAATATGATGGATTGGCATTGAGACCCAGCAACCTGGTAGTAAGAGCCTTTGATGGTTCTAAGAGATCGGTTCTGGGAGAGATTGAGCTACCGGTGACAATTGGCCCACAGACCTTTAAAACTATCTTTTATGTGATGGACATTCAGCCCGCCTACAGCTGTTTGTTGGGTAGACCCTGGATTCACGCCGCCGGCGCAATAACGTCTACCCTTCACCAAAAGTTAAAATTTGAGTGGGAAGGTCAAGTTGTCACAATCTGTGGGGAAGAGGACATTTTCGTTAGCCATCTGGCTACTTACAAATACATTGAGATGGATGGAGAGATCCATGAAACAATGAGCCAAGGTTTTGAAGCCTTGAATGTCAATGAAGCATCTGCTGTGTCGGGTATCTCCATGTCGTCTTACCAACAAGCCCGGAAGGTTGTTGAAGAAGGAACTGCCCTAGGCTGGGGAAAGGTTTTAGCTGTGGAGGAGAAGAAGGACAAGTTTGGGTTGGGTTACAGACCAACTCAACATCAAGCAAAGGCTGCTGCAGAGCCAGGTTTTGTCAGTGGGGGAATGCTTACCCCTGATGCTATCAACTGCCTGGAAGACGAGCTGGAAGAGGAGCGCAATCTGGAGAATTGGATTCGTCCAAAGATCCCGGGGAGCAGAGTCTCGAACTGGTCTTCCCAGGAAATTATAAGAGTTACTCATGCAGAGTAATTATTATTTCCTGTATTTTTATAGCATGCATCCAAGTCTTGCATCTTGCCCAAGATGACAAGACTCATTTTGTAATCAGGGCCATCTGTACTTTTGTGCAAACAAGATTAAATTAATGAAATATCAGACATCTTTTTGCAAACGAGTCTTTTCTTTTCTGCTCACTGTTTTTCCATTTTTCTTTTTGTACAAAAATAAATGGCGGTGTTTTCAAAATGATAACTTCATTTCACTTTTTTCTAAGGCAAGATTAAAATCAATCACTAAAATGAACAAACTTAACCCTCGCAGAGTGTGCCTTCCAGACAGCACCGACAACAGCACGGCTATGACATCGTATGACTTTGACAATCCGATCAATCAAGCCGATGAAGGGGTTGAAGAAGAATATGAGCTTCCTGAAGAGCTAGCCAGGTTGTTGAGACAGGAGGAAAAGGTTATTACTCCTCACCAGGAGGAGATTGAAGTGATTAATCTTGGTACGGAGGAAGACGTGAAAGAAGTCAAAATCGGGGCCTGCCTGCAAGACTCAGTGAAGAGACAACTGATAGATCTGCTTCAAGAGTATGTTGATGTGTTTGCTTGGTCGTATCAAGATATGCCAGGGTTGGATACCGACATTGTTGTGCACAAGCTGCCTTTGAGGGAAGAATGCCCACCAGTTAAACAGAAGCTGCGCCGAACTCGCCCAGACATGGCTATGAAAATCAAGGAAGAGGTACAAAAGCAATGGGACGCCGGGTTCCTTGCTGTGACTAGCTATCCACCGTGGGTCGCTAATATAGTGCCTGTGCCTAAGAAAGATGGCAAAGTAAGAATGTGTGTTGATTACCGGGATCTGAACAGAGCCAGCCCGAAAGATGACTTCCCATTACCTCACATTGACGTATTGGTAGATAATACGGCTCAGTTCTCGATATTCTCCTTCATGGACGGATTTTCAGGATACAATCAGATCAAAATGTCACCTGAAGACATGGAGAAGACAACATTCATCACACCCTGGGGCACGTTCTGCTACAAGGTAATGCCATTTGGGCTCAAGAATGCTGGTGCAACATATCAACGGGCTATGGTGACATTATTCCACGATATGATCCATAAAGAAATAGAATGTTATGTGGATGATATGATCGCCAAGTCCCTTACTGAAGAAGATCATCTGGTGAATCTGCTCAAGTTATTCAAGCGTCTGAGAAGGTATCAGCTGAAGTTGAACCCCAACAAATGCACATTCGGGGTGCGATCCGGTAAGCTGCTGGGATTTATTGTAAGCGAGAAAGGGATTGAAGTTGACCCTGATAAAGTCAAAGCCATCCAAGAGATGCCTGCACCGAAAACTGAGAAAGAAGTTCGAGGGTTCTTAGGTCGATTGAACTATATTTCACGGTTCATATCTCACCTCACAGCAACCTGCGAACCCTTGTTCAAGCTGTTAAGAAAAGAACAAACGGTCAGGTGGAACGAAGATTGCCAGAAGGCTTTTGACAAGATCAAAGAATATCTACAAGAACCTCCAATCCTCATGCCGCCAGTTGAAGGAAGACCTCTGATTATGTACTTGACAGTATTAGAAGAGTCAATGGGGTGTGTACTAGGTCAGCATGACGAGTCTGGTCGAAAAGAGTATGCAATATACTACCTAAGCAAAAAGTTTACCGACTGTGAACAACGTTATTCACTGCTCGAGAAAACTTGCTGTGCTTTAGCGTGGGCTGCTCGCCGACTGAGACAGTATATGTTGACCCACACTACCTTATTGATCTCAAAAATGGATCCGGTTAAGTACATCTTCGAGAAGCCAGCTCTTACCGGACGGGTTGCAAGATGGCAGATGATTCTCACAGAATACGACATACAATACACATCTCAGAAAGCCATCAAAGGCAGTGTACTATCTGAATATCTTGCTGAGCAACCCATTAATGACTACCAGCCTATGAGGTTTGACTTCCCTGATGAAGACATCATGTTCATTAAAGCAAAAGATCACGAAGAGCCTATTCACACTGAAGGGCCTGACCCGGAGGAAGAATGGACTATGATGTTTGATGGGGCTGTTAACATGAATGGTCGCGGTGTTGGTGCAGTACTCATTACACCCAAAGGGGTTCACATGCCTTTCTCGGCAAAACTCACTTTCAACTGCACTAACAATGAAGCTGAATACGAAGCTTGCATTATGGGTCTTGAGGAAGCCATTGACCTCAGGATCAAAACATTGACCGTATTCGGAGATTCAGCTTTGGTAATCAATCAGACCAATGGGAAATGGTACACCCATCAGGATCATCTGATACCTTATAGGGATTATACGAGAAGGCTATTGACTTTCTTCACAACGGTCAAGCTTGAGTATATCCCTCGGGATGAGAACCAGTTTGCAGATGCTCTTGCTACCATTTCATCTATGATCAAAGTTCAAGCTGCTAACTTTGTACCTCAGATTTCAGTGTCCAGACTTAATAGACCAGCATATGTGTTCGCAGCAGATGTTGTTAAAGATAATAAGCCTTGGTTCCATGACATTAAGTGCTTCTTGGAGGATCAAACATACCCACATGGGGCATCTTCCAATGATAAGAAGACTTTGAGAAGGCTTGCTGGAAGTTTCTTTCTGAACACTGATGGTTCCTTGTACAAAAGAAACTTTGATATGGTACTCCTCAGATGCGTTGATAGAACGGAAGCAGATTTGTTGATGCATGAAGTGCATGAAGGCTCTTTTGGTACCCATGCTGGAGGACATGCAATGGCTAAGAAGTTGTTAAGATCAGGCTATTATTGGATCACAATGGATGCAGACTGTTGTGCCTACGCCCGAAAATGCCACAAGTGCCAGATCTATGCAGACAAAGTGCATGTGCCTCCGAATCCTTTGAACATTATGTCTTCACCATGGCCCTTTGCCATGTGGGGCATTGATATGATTGGCAAGATTGAGCCGACCGCTTCAAATGGCCACAGATTCATCCTGGTCGCCATTGACTATTTCACCAAATGGGTTGAAGCAGCCTCATATGCAAATGTTACAAGGCAAGTGGTAGCCCGATTTCTGAAAAGAGATATCATCTGTCGATACGGAGTTCCCGAGCGAATCATTACTGATAATGGTTCCAATCTAAACAACAAAATGATGGCAGAGCTGTGCCGGGACTTCAAGATCCAACATCACAATTCTTCTCCTTACAGGCCAAAGATGAATGGCGCTGTTGAGGCAGCGAATAAGAATATTAAGAAGATTGTGCAGAAGATGGTAATCACATACAAAGACTGGCATGAAAGGCTACCGTTTGCCTTGCATGGGTACCGCACGTCAATCAGAACATCCACTGGGGCAACACCGTATCAGCTTGTATATGGTATGGAAGCAGTCCTACCTGTTGAAGTTGAACTACCCTCGTTACGGGTATTAATGGATGTTAAACTGAGTGAAGCAGAATGGGTTCGGTCCCGATTCGAACAACTGAGTCTGATTGAAGAGAAAAGATTGGCTGCAATTTGTCATGGGCAGTTATATCAGAAGAGAATGAAGAAAGCCTTTGATCAGAAAGTCAGGCATCGAGAGTACCAAGTAGGGGATCTTGTGTTGAAAAGAATCCTCCCTCCTCATACAGACCACAGGGGCAAATGGACTCCAAATTATGAAGGACCATTCGTTGTAAAGAAAGTTTTCTCTGGTGGAGCGCTGATGCTCAGCACCATGGATGGTGAAGATTTCCCGTCCCCTGTGAATTCAGATGCAGTTAAAAAATACTTCGCATAAAATGACCCGCTGGACATAAAAACAGAATGTAAGTCCAGGCAAAAATAGGGCATCCCGGCGAGTCAAAAACAGAATAAAAGACTCGGGCAAAAATAAGGGAAATAAATGAAAAATGTACACCCGCTGAGTTGAAAAGCCGCATTGGACAACTCAGGCAAAAATGGGTATCCCAATGGATTGAAAACCCGAAAGGGCGATCCATGCAAAATAAGGGAATAAGCGAACAACTGCATTCTGAATTCGTCTGTATCGCTTACAACTTAGAAAGCTTCGACGGAATCTAGCTTCAATCAGAATCAACTTTCTTCAGAAAGTAAGACGAGAAGAACGTCATTGTCATACGAGTCATAGCAGGAGAGGAAGCTCCTCAAAGCGTCGCCAACACTGCCAGCACTTTTGTTTCTCAACTTGTGACAGTCTCCTCATTTCAGGAGATATGTTTCTTTGACTGTATCTTGCCAATTCAGGGCACATGAATTAATAAAATCAGATTTTTTTTCAGTCATGTTTCGTTTTGTATATTTTTATTTGCAAAGGATGTCTGATGTCTCGAAAAAATCAATTGCATAAGTACAGATGTTTTTCTCCCAAAAGTAATAATAATAAAACACATGCTTGCAGGGAATATACTTACTCGTGAGAATGCTTGACTCCTATGACGGAATCCAGTAAAGGATACCTCGGGACCTTTTGTGCGTCTCCTTATCTTTGCAGGATTGCAGGTATCCAGAACGCAACCTGGAGCATGCAAGTTACGTCTCAGCAAGCTGGTGAATCATTATCAACTCGGTCTATCTTCCACATGGCACTGGAAGGGGCCCATTTCCCCAGCGAAGTCGCCAAATCAACATGCACTCAATCTCAGCATCTGAAATGCTCTATCCCCAGCTGAGTTGCCTCTTGTTGCTCTCCCCAGCTGAGTTGCCTCTCATAATTCCCCAGCCAAGTTGCCGTGTCATCCTCAGCTGAATACAGAAGTCAGGGAACCATCTCCCCACAGAGTTCCAGCCTCTATCCAGAAGAGCAACGCATGAAGAGATCACAACAGAGTGAAGAAAGCTTCTACAAACCCCAGCTGGGTCTCTCATTTATAAGGATAGGTCTATTAATGACCCGTATCCCTAAGCAGATATCATATCATCAGATCTACCAGTGATCTCCTCCCCAGCTGGGATGTCTACTCCAAACAGATCGATCGGAGATCTCCGCAGCAACGGGACCCGGATCCCGGTTTGGTATTTTTTCGCATAATCATAGCATTCGCCTCATACTATCCCCTCAGAGCGTAGCATTCCGTCTAATACGGAGCATTACGGCAAAAATCAAACACATAGCATAATCATAAGCCATGTTATGAATTAACACCTGTGGATAATAACCGTTCATCATCATTGTACAGAAAACCCCCCACCAGAGTCCCAGCAAAAGCAGTTGCCTCACAAATCACAAACACCAGTATATACACCTTTTGGCACCGGTCCGTGTCATCACTCCCCAGTAAAGTCGCCTGAACTTTCTCTACAAACAAAATCACCCGTATTACAGATACTTCATGACACCCGTCCGTGTCATATTACCAGCAGAAAGCCAAAGACATCCTCTTTGCACCCACACATATCTATATATACACTTTCCTGACACCCGTCCGTGTCATATCCCCAGCGCAGTCGCTTAGACTTTGTATAGCAGATACTTGCTCATATTACACTTTTCTCTCTTGGCACCCGTCCGTGTCAGTCTCCCCAGCAGTTAAACACTCATCTATATATACTTTTACTACTCACTTAGACAGATACTCATCCGTATCTTGTATACACCACTCATATCCCCACAGATTCGACAGTAGTCCTTGTTCTTTGTTAACCAGTTGGTACTCGTCCGTATCATCATCTCAGAACATTGCGTCTAATGTTTGTTTCTACATGATACCCGTCCGTATCATATCCTTAAGGATGCTCGTCCGCATCTTTAATCTATACAATACCAAACGCTTATACTTTCTTTTCTCGGTTGTGAACGCTCGTCCGTGTTCACTATATCCCCAGTAGATCACCAACAAAGCATTTTCTTTTATCTGACACTCGTCCTGTGTCATGATAACCCTGAGAGCAGCCGTACCCTGCTGAGTGGTCGTCCTCCACTTCTTGATGGTCGTCCTCCATCATGCTCATCCGATGGTCGTCCCCATCGTTGTTTTTAGCAGTCGTCCCCTGCTAGGTGGTCGTCCTCCACCTTTTGATGATCGTCCTTCATCATTTTATCCAATGGCCGTCCCCATTGTTGATTTTGGTTATCTGGCATTCGTCCTATGTCATGAGAAACCTCGAGAGCAGCCGTACCCTGCTGAGTGGTCGTCCTCCACTTCTTGATGGTCGTCCTCCATCATGCTCGTCCGATGGCCGTCCCCATCGTTGACTTTCTCTATCTGATGGCCGTCCCCGTCATAGATATTTTCGGCAGCCGTACCCTGTCAGGTGGTCGTCCTCCACCTTTGATGGCCGTCCCCATCATACTTCTTTTATTCCCAACAGAGCAGCCGTCCCCTGCTAGGTGATCGTCCTTCACCTTTGATGGCCGTCCCCCATCATCTGTTTATTTCATTTATTCTTTAACCCGATGGCCGTCCCCGTCGTGGTCCCTTTTCCTTTTAGCCCGATGGCCGTCCCCATCGTTGGTTACTTTACCTTTATGAACTTGATGGCCGTCCCCGTCATGTTTCATCAACTCCCAGAAAATTTTACAGCTTTATCTTGATGGCCGTCCCCATCATGATTTTATTTCCCCAGCTAGTCGGCCATCCCCGTCTTGGCTTTACCTTCTATCCCCAGCATGTCGGCCGTCCCCGTCATCGCTTTGTTTTCCGCACCTTTACAATATACTTTATTTTCCTTTTGCAATCTATATCCCTTTTCTTCTTCATTCTGTGAGTGCAAATTTTGGACTGTCTTTGGTATTCAACCACAAGTTATCTTGTTTGCCTGTTAAGCCGTCGCTTACATCCTGCACAGCTAACTCATGCTTGAATAGGGGCAGCTGTAAACACCCCAAATTTGCCCTCACCCATTCACACCATGGCTTGTGATCATCTCATATGCATAAATACAATCATATCATCTCACATCTCATTTTTTTGATTCACTGCATAGTTTCTAAGGCATCTGCACCTAGGGTTTGTGATCTGAGCAATCCCAAGGCATCTTGAGCCATTCCAAAGGCTACCAGTCATCTCAAAGGGGTCCATGTGTGTTCATATGTCATATTCCATCTCTTCAAAGTCAAAAATGCAGAGGAATCACAAGGACTAGGGTTTGAGTGGATGCAGAGCCAGGTCAAACTGCACAGTTGACTGAAAATTAGGGTTTTGGTTTCAGAGGCCATAACTCCAAATTTTTTGGTCATTCTTGTTTCCATTGCTCTTTATATGGTATAGGGAGTATGCATATCAATTTTCATGAAGAAATTCCATGGGGAAGTCATCGGATCAAAGGTTGACTTTTCAGACAAGTCAGTGCAAAATCAGGGCATCTGAGGCCCCCAATGACCCAACCAATGGGTGATCTTCATCATTTTGAGTGTATATGATCTTTATTTGATCATGGAAGAAGGTTGAAGTTCATAGAAATCAAGAATTTAGGGTTTTTGCAAATGTTGACTTTTTGGGCATAGTTGACTTTTCAAGAATGCATCATTTTAGGTCATTTTTCAAGCCATGATTCTTGATCCAAAAATGCTTCAAATGAAAAAACTTTGGTCATGAAAGTTGTAGATCTCATTTTTCCCTTTTCAAAAAGTACAAGAACATGATCAAACTCTTCTTGAATCAAAAGTTATGGCAATGCAAAGTTGGCTAAAATCATTGATTTTCAAGGCATGCCCTAAGTGAGAATTTTGCAAAATCTTGGACCAATGCATATTGCAGCCTCTAATTCATTTCAAACCAGCACATAAACATTCTCTAAGTCATAAAATTCAGAATGAACCAAGAATGCCCATGGTTTTATGGTTGGTTGGACAAAAAAGGTCACATGTGAACAAAAAGTCACAAGTTGCAAAACTCATGATCATGCTTCCTCCTACTTACAGCCTTGGATGCTGAGCTTTGCTAGCCTCTCACCTCACCTTGCTGCACCAGAACCAGCCCATGTACTTGCCTAGATCATGAGCCATACCTCTCTTACACATTATTTGACTTTTTGCAAAAGGTAACTTACCAATCAATAAAGGGCATGTCTTGTCAACTGACCAATGAGAGAGAGTTATGTGGACAATTTGAAAGCTAGACATAACACAAGGCAAGGCTGAAACATCCTCATTCATCACATCCACAAAATCACCTCATCTTGCAACTTGCTTCGAATCTGCCTCCACAGCTTGAAAACACTCAAACCATCTTCACTAATCAACTCACCTTGCTCCATAGACCACAAAGCACCAAGAACACAGGCCTGAAACCAACCACAAAGCCACTTCACCATTTTCATCTCAGCCTGCATTTTCCTTCGAATCTCCCTCCACAAACCTCAAACACAAGAACAAACTCCACCAACAATCTCCACTCACCTCACTGACCAGAAACCACCCTTTGTTTTGGCCTGAAACACCCTGTATCTCAGATACGATTTTCACCCTCCCTTGGTCAGAGCTGCTGCAAACTCACTCAGGAGGTTGCTTAAACTCCAACTAAGCATCCAAAGCTTCAAAGGTGGACCATTGGGACCAGATTGAGCCAAAGGATCATCCAAAGAGCTCCTGAATCAAGAGCTCCATCTCAGGTGACACCATGAACTTTTTTTTCCAGAACTTATTTCTCTTGTTAAAATCTTGTTGTGCATGTTACACTGATCATTGGGATCTCTTTACTTTTGAAAATAAGCCAGAAATGAGCATGTTATGTTGTTCTGAAAGTTTGACCTAGAAATTTCATTGCTTCGATTCTTGTTTGTGTGTGAGTTTAAATGTGATTTGATGCTGGATTCGTGTTTAGGATGAGTGGAAGATGATTTCTGGAGAGTTAGAGCTCTTAAAATGGCCTAGGGAGAGAGATTGATTTTGGGGATGGCCGGAGAAGACGACCGGAACACTGTTCCGGTCGCCTGAATGTCATTAGGGCACAATTAGGGCTTAATCAGTGTAATTAGCAAGTTTGAATTTGAGCCGTGAGATGTGGCGGGTAGTCAATGCGCGCGCTGGCCAGTTTAAATCTCCACCATAGGATCTGTTGACTTCCAATTAATTCAGATTTAATTCATTTATCTTCTTTTCTTTTTCTTTTGTTTTGCATAATTATTTAAAAATAGTTAAAAATTCTTAAAAATTATGAAACTTTTTCCTAAAAGTTTTATTAATTTTTAAGACCCAAAAACATTTTTATTTTATTTTTTATCATTAAAAAAGTATTTTTAAATATTTAAAAGATTATTTTTAATTGATTAATGGGAATTAATTAATTAAAAATACTTTTAGGTATTTAAAAATTACAAAAAAATTCATGAAATGTTCTAAGACATTTAGAAACATTGTCCAACCTTCAAACCAAATTTCTTTTTTGATCTTGATGCATTTTGAGGATTTTTCATTGAATTAAATTATTTTTTATGCATTAATTTGATCATAAATTTAAAAATTCATTTCTGCCTATTGGAGAAGGTTGAGACATTGATTCTTTTTGCTTTGTTTTGTGTTTAGCATGTAGTTTCTAGGGTAAAATGGCCATGATTTGATCTTGTATTTTCCAATTGTTTGGCATTTCTTTTGTTTAGGAACCCTAAAAAACCCTAATAACTTAGAAAATTCATATCTTGAGATTGGTTAAGAGTTGGGAGTTCCCCTTTGGGCAGTGGTTCATTATAGGTTTAGGGTTTCTTTGGGCAGCATTTTCCATTTTTTATCTTGGGGTTTGTTTCTGTTTTGGGTTTTTGTTTGTTGTTTGATTCATAAACCCTGATTTGGGCTTCCATATGCATCCATTTTGCATTCTCTTGCATAACATGACTTGTCTTTGCATTTTGTGCATGCCTATGATTCATTTGACATCTTAAGACACATAGAAAGCATGTTTGATCATTGCATTACATATTTGCCATGTCATTTGTCTTGTATGCTTCATAACTTTTCATGTTCATTCTTGGTTCTTAACTTGCATCATTTGCACCCATGATCTTGTATGAACATCCCCATGTCTTGCCTCATGTTTGCAGCACCTCATAACATCATAATTATCATCAACATGCTTCTGGTTTTGCTTAGCATCATGTCATATCATCCCATCTTGCATTGCCTTGCATTTCTTTCTAACATTTCAGGTGGTAAGTAACCTTGAGAAGTGAACTTGCCTTCACTTCTCATAACTTTTCTTCTCATCTCTCTTGCATCCATTGCTGCATTTCTATATGTGTTTGAGTTTGAGCTTGCTCATTCTTTCTGCTCCCACTTTCTTTCTTCAAGTGACTTGACTTCTTGAATGAAGCAAGCCACTTTGCTTCTCCTGATCTTGTTCATCTGCTTCCTGGTGGTTCTTCTGAAGATTGTTCTTGAAAACCTCACAAACCTTAGGATCAACCAAGAATGACAATGAATTAGGGTTTTGATTAGTCTCCCCCCATAGTTTTACCTTTGTGTCTCTCTTTGAGTCTTCTCTTCTCATCTCATAATCAGGGACTAAACCATAAAGGCTTTAGGGCTTTGTGATTAAGCTTATGCCTGCATCCTTCTCTTAGGATGGAGTGTATGACTTTAATCCTAAGTGTTAAACCCTTAATGTGTTTAAATCTCTTAACCAATTCACTTAATAAGTATCAAGACATCACACTTGTAACTTGGGCCTTGCATTAGGGTTCTAATTCTTCCTTAAGTGGTTAAGAAGGACTAACCCTAGTGTTAATGGACAAGTCCCCCTCAAGTCGTCTTACAAATCATAAAAATCACTTCATCACCATATCATTAAATAAAATCCACTTAATCAAAGGCTTGTTTTGTCATGGGTTTAATCCCTAATCATGGATTAAGTTGAGGAGCTTTCCTCAGCTTAAACATTCTCATCTATCATCCTTCTTTTAGGATGGTGTAATGAGTCTGTTTAATCCCTGATTATGGCTTAACCTCATTACTCAACACTAAACAAAAACCACAAAAACATCTAAATAATCACAAGTAGGTTAATGATCTTAATCCTACACCAAAGGTGATTAAGTGTGAGAATCTGACTTCACACTTAAGGTATTCTCATTACCCCTAATCAGAGGGAAGATGTGATGAGTTTACTAAATCTATTGGTTTAGGCTTAAGCTCATTAACTTATGACAAACTTCAAAAAGCAATAAAAGACTGAAAATACAAAAACAGACAATAATCGTCTCCTTCGGGATTCTTTTCTCATCATCTTCATTCACAAACGAGAACTTGCTTCTTCCGTCTAATGCAAGACAGTTTGCACCTGAGCCAGACAGGTCATACACTTGAGCATTGACAAGCAAGCAGTTCACAAGTCAATTCATCTTTCAGTCTCATTGGGTCGAACTACGGTGTTCTGACTTCCTCATTGCACGAGAGGATACGTAGGCATAACTTAACAGTTATCGAACAAAAGTCTCTGTACATTCCCCCTCTTTCTAGCTTTATTCTTTAAGCCCCATGATCTTGAGCATTCCATTCACCTCTTACACTGACACTTCATTTATACACTTCACTCTCTTTTACACTGACACCTGTACATCTCTTCCAGCTATTTCATACACAGATTGCACTGACACTACCCCTTTAAAACACAAATCTTTTAAGCGTGGATCCCGTCGAGTACGGCGGACAATCTGGGTGCTAATACCTTCCCAGGTTGTAACCAACCCCCTTTCTCAGTCTCTCTGGTTCGCAACCGTCTTATCCATATCTTTCTAGGTCTATGCAGCATTGCCTTTCCTCCGGGATAAAAATGCCTAGCTGGCGACTCTATTCATCTCCAGTGAGTTCACGGCTGTGTGTTCTCATTGTTCCCTTCGCCGACCGTTCGCGTCTGTACCCTTATCTGGACTTAGTCTCATTTATCGGGAGCGACAATCATCTCATATGCCATTTTCATTGCATAATCACTTATGACTTTGGTCTTTGCATCTCATTTCACTTCATTTCTTTATGCTTTATGTCTTATGCCTTCATACTAACACTTTCAGGAACATTGGGTAAGTTATTTGGGAAGTGGATTTGCCTTCACTTCCCACCCCTTCTTATCTCATTCATGTCATTTTACATGTCTTTGAAGTGAACTTGTTCACTTATGTTCCATCCTTCTTACTTTCTCTCTTTAAGTTACTTATCTTCTTCAGGAAGTAAGTAACTTGTTCTTCTTTCTCCTTTTCTTTTCATCTGCTTCTTCCATTGGTGGCCTTGAAGATCTTTTCTCTTAAGCCTAACAAACCATAGGACATCCAAGAATGATAACTTTTAGGGTTGTGTATAGTCCCCCTTATACTTTTACCTTTGATTCTCCTTGAGTCTCTCTTCTCATCTCAATAATCAGAGACTAAACTCTTAAAGTTTTAGGACTTTGGAATTAGGGTTATGCCTGCATCCTTCTCTTAGGATGGAGTATATAACTTTAATCCTAAGTGTTAAACCTTTAATTTGTTTAAATCTCCTAATAAAATCATATTAATAATCACCAAGACTTTATCTTGTAACTCGGGCCTTACATTAGGGTTCTATCTCTTCCTTATGGTTAAGAGGGACTAACCCTAGTGTTTAATGGACAAATCCCCCTCAAGTTGTCTTACAAGCATAAAATCCACTTCTTAATCTCACCCTTTAATTAAAATCCATTTAATAAAGGCTCTTTATATAATGAATTTAATCCCTAACCATGGATTAAGTTGAGGTATCTTCCTCAGCTTAAGTGTGCTCATCTATTATCCTTCTATTAGGATGGTGTAATGAGTTCACTAATCTATGATTAGAGATTAAACTCATTACTTAACACTAAACAAAACCCAAAAACATATAAATAATCCCAAGTAGGTTAATGATCTTAATCCTACATAATTAAGGTAATTAAGTTGAGATGCTTATCTCATACTTAAGTAGGCTCATTATCCCTAATTAGGGAGGATATAATGAGTTTACAACCTTTGATTTAGGCTTAAGCTCATTTACTTATGCAAAACACCAAAAACAATAACAAAACTGAAAACACAAAAACAAACAATAATCGTCTCCTTCAGGATTCTTTTCTCATCACACTCATTCACAAACGAGAACTTGCTTCTTCCGTCTAATGCAAGATAGTTAGCACTCGAGCCAGACGAGTCATACACTTGAGCATAGACAAGCAAGAAGTTCACAGTCAATTTATTTTCAGTCTCTTTGGGTCGAACTACGGTGTTCTGACTTCCTCATTGCATGAGAGGATACGTAGGTATAACTTAACCGTTATCGAACAAAAGTCTATTTGTCATCCCCCCTTTCAGTATTCTTTCTAACCCTCAGTTCCTGAGAAATTGACCTTTTTGCACTCACACCTGTACATTCGTTCCTAGGTTTTGCACACAGATAGCACATACACTACCCCTTTTAAACGCAATCTTGTAAGTGTGGATCCCGTCGAGTACGACAGACAATCTGAGTGCTAATACCTTCCCAGGTTGTAACCAACCCCTTTCTCAATTTCTTTGGTTCGCAACCGTCTTATCCATCTTTTTCTAGGTTTATGCAGCATTACCTTTCCTTCGGGATAAGAAATGCCTAGCTGGCGACTCTATTCAATTCATTTTCATTTTCTCTTTCACCGACCGTTCGCGTCTGCACCCTGGGACCCTGGTGTCTTTTTCGTGGGAGTGACACAGAGGACGACTCCTGAGGATAAAAATAGTGAGCAACGCACTGACGGGGACGGCCATCATGCTGGGGAATAATGAATCCGCGACGAGGATGGCCATCGGGTAAAGTGATGAAGGACGATCATCAAGATAAATAAGGAAACCACGACAGGAACGACCATCAGGTTAAAGGATAAATGAAACAATGATGAGGGGCGGTCATCAAACAGGTGAAGGACGATCACCGAGCAAGGGATGGCTGCTGAAAAGATCACGAATGTCGGATAGAAAGATCAAAGATGGGGACGGCCATAGGAAAACATGATGAGGGACAGTCATCAAAATAAATGATGAGGGATGGTCATCAAGAGGTGAAGGACGATCTCCTAGCAGGGGAAGGCTGCCCTGTTGGGGATTATCTCGACATAGGTCGAATGCCGGATAAATAGATCGACGATGGGGAAGGCCATCAGATGAATGATGAGGTACGGTCATCACAAGGTGATGGACAATCACCTAGCAAGGTACGACTGCTGAGGATTATCGCGACATAGGACAAATGTCGGATAGAAAGTTGTTTTGTTGGCGACTTGTGGGGATAGATAAACACAGACGAGTGTTTAAGCCCAAGAAAATAAAATGGTATAAGTGTTTCGACAGTGTGTATAGATTAAAGATACAGACGAGTATCCTTAGGACCACGATTCGGACGTGTATCGATAGAAACAAACAATGACGCATGTTTAAGGAGTCATGATACAGACGAGTAACAACTGTTTGAACGAGGAACACGGACGAGTGTTGATCTGCTGGGGAGATGCGTAAGATACAGACGAGTATCAAGAAATTATGTATAAGTAGGATACAGACGAATATCAGAAGGATTGTGTATAAGTATGTACAAGTATTTGTATTGAGAGTGCAAAAGGATATTTTGGCTTTTATCTGCAGGGGATAAGTTTTTGCGTATTGCTGGAGGAGTGATTTTGGTATTTGCATGTGACTGGCTCGAACCTGGCTTATGATCATGCAAATGTTTGATATTTTCCGTAATGCTCCGTATTAGACGGAATGCTACACTCTTTTTGGGGAGGAATGATGTGAATTCTATGATTATGGAAATGAGAGAAACGAGATTCGAGATCTGAAATCTGCTGGGAGAATGGATCACTAGGCGATCTGTGGGGAGAAAGGATCACTGCACGATCTTTCTGGAGGTCTCTAGGGGAAGAACTTTGTGGGGATCCAATGCTGGGGACGAGAAGATCTGGCAACTCGCTGGGGAAAAGTGATTTAGGCATTGCTTTGGAGATCCCATTTGGGGAGGAGAGAACTTCTGGGAAGTAATCTGTCGGAGGATCAGCTTTGTGGGGGATACTCTGAGGGGATAAAAAGCTTCGTGGGGGAATACTTTCATCAAGTAGTCCTTCTGATGATGTGAATGTCAGCTTGGCTGGGGATATAGTGCCTGATATGCCCCATGCTGTGAAAGGTTGTCTGCCTTGAATACCTGCAACCTGTCAAACAAAGGAAACGCACAAGTGCCCTGAGGTATCCTCAACCAGATTTCGTCATAGGAGTTCGGTTCGCTTAATAACACATATTTCCTGCAAGCATTTATTGAAAATGGTTTATATGTTCTCATGCAAATGTTGTATTACTAACTTTGGACATTTTGCAAACAAAACAAAAAAGGTACAAAACAAAGTGTGAATGAATATTTGACTTTATTGATTTATGTGCCCTGAATAGGCGAGTACAGGGAGGAAGCTAATCCCTGAAATGAGGATATTGCTATAAAATTGAGAAAATAAAAGTATTCCATTTGAAAATGCTGAAATTGACGCTCAAATGAGCTTCCTTTGCTATGACATGTATGACCTGAATTCTCTTCTTATCTTGCTTTCTGAAGTAAGTTGATTCTGACCGACGCTTTGTCCTTTCGAAGCTTGCCATGTTTCGTGAGTGATACAGACAAATTCAGAATGCAGTTGTTCGTTTATTCCTTGATTTTGCGTGGATCGCCCTTTCGGGTTTTCAATCCATCGGGATACCCTTTTTTGCCTGAGCTGTCTGATGTGGCTCTTCAACTCAGCGGGTGTACATTTTTTCAATTTTTCCCTTATTTTTTCCCGAGTCTTTTATTCTGTTTTCGACTCGCCGAGATGCCCTATTTTTGCCTTGACTTACACTCTGTTTTTTATGTCCAGCGGGTCATTTATGCGAAGTATTTTTTAACTGCATCTGAATTCACAGGAGATGGGAAATTTTCACCATCCATGGTTGCAAGAATCAGTGCTCCGCCTGAAAAGACTTTAGTTACTACATATGGACCTTCATAGTTTGGCGTCCACTTGCCCCTGTGGTCTGTATGAGGAGGAAAGATATTTTTCAGTACAAGCTCTCCCACTTGATATTCCCGAGGTCTGACTTTTTGATCGAAGGCTTTCTTCATCCGTTTCTGATATAACTGACCATGACAGATAGCTGCTAATCTCTTTTCTTCAATTAGGCTCAGTTGGTTATAACGAGATCGGGCCCATTATTCTTCGTCCAGTTTTACATCCATCATTACCCGCAAGGAGGGTAATTCAACTTCAACAGGTAGGACTGCTTCCATACCATACACAAGTTGATAAGGTGTTGCCCCGTTAGATGTTTTGGTGGAAGTTCGGTACCAATGCAAGGCGAATGGTAACATTTCGTTCCAGTATTTGTATGTGACTACCATCTTTTGCACAATCTTCTTAATGTTCTTGTTAGCCGCCTCAACAGCACCATTCATCTTTGGCCTGTAAGGAGAAGAGTTGTGATGTTGAATTTTGAAGTCTCGGCACAGTTCTGCCATCATTTTGTTGTTAAGGTTTGAATAATTATCAGTAATGATTCACTCATGAACTCCATACCGACAAATGATATCCCTTTTCAGAAATCGGGTTATCACTTGCTTGGTGACATTTGCATACGAAGTTGCTTCAACCCATTTGGTTAAGTAATCAATGGCTACCAGGATGAATCTGTGACCATTTGAAGCAGTTGGCTCGATCTTTCCAATCATATCAATGCCCCACATGGCGAAGGGCCATGGTGAAGACAATATATTCAAAGGATTGGGAGGCACATGCACTTTGTCTGCGTAGATCTGGCATTTATGGCACTTTCTGGCGTAGGCACAACAGTCTGCATCCATTGTGATCCAGTAGTAACCTTATCTTAACAATTTCTTTGCCATTGCATGTCCTCCAGCATGGATACCGAAAGAACCTTCGTGTACTTCGTGCATCAGTAGGTCTGTTTCCTTCTTGTCAACACATCTAAGCAAGACCATGTCTAAGTTTCGCTTGTATAGGGAGCCATCAGTATTGAGGAAGAAACTGCTGACTAGCCTTCTTAATGTCTTTTTATCATTGGACAATGCCCCAAGTGTGTATGTCTGAGTCTTCAAGAAGCATTTGATGTCGTGGAACCAAGGTTTGTTGTCAATGATAGTGTCCACAAAGAATACATATGTCGGGCGGTCTAGTCTGGATACTAAAATCTGAGGTACATAGTTAGTAGTCTTTACTTTGATCATAGATGAAATAGTGGCAAAGGCGTCTGCAAACTAATTCTCATCTCGAGGGATGTATTCAAGCTTGACTGTTGTGAAGAAAGTCAACAATCTCCTCGTATAGTCACGGTAGGGAACCCGATGCTCTTGATGAGTATACCAATTGTCGTTAGTTTGGTTGATCACCAAAGCTGAATCTCCGAATACATTCAAGGTTTTGATCCTAAGGTCAATGGCTTCTTTAAGACCCATGATACATGCTTCATATTCTTCTTCATTGTTAGTGCAGGCAAAGGTGAGCCTTGCTGAGAAAGGCAGATGGACTCCTTTAGGTGTAATAAGCACTGCACCAACTCCAAGACCGTTACAAATAACTGCCCCATCGAACATCATAGTCCATGCTTCTTCTGGATTAGGCCCTTCAATGTGAATAGCTCTTCGCAATCTTTTGATTTTAAAAACATGATATCTTCATCGGGGAAATCAAATCTCATGGGTTGGTAGTCATCAACGGGTTGCTCAGCCAGATAGTCAGATAATACACTGCCCTTGATGGCTTTCTGAGAGGTGTACTGAATATCATATTCTGTTAGAATCATATGCCACCTTGCAACTCTTCCGGTAAGTGCTGGCTTCTCAAATATGTACTTGACGGGGTCTATCTTTGAGATCAACAAGGTAGTATGAGTCAACATATATTGTCTTAGTCGGCGAGCAGCCCACACTAAAGCACAACAAGTTTTCTCGAGCAGTGAATAACATTGTTCACAGTCGGTAAACTTTTTTCTTAGGTAGTATATTACATATTCTTTTCGACCAGACTCGTCATGTTGGCTCAACACACACCCCATCGATTCATCTAATATTGTTAGGTACATTATTAGAGGTCTTCCTTCAACTGGAGGCATGAGGATTGGAGGTACTTGCAGATACTCCTTGATCTTATCAAAAGCTTTCTGACAATCATCGTTCCACCTGACTATTTGTTCCTTTCTTAGCAGTTTGAACAAGGGCTCACAGGTTGTAGTGAGGTGAGATATGAACCTTGAAATGTAGTTCAATCTACCCAAGAACCCTCGAACTTCTTTCTCAGTCTTAGGTGCAGGCATTTCCTGAATTGCTTTAACTTTGTTGGGGTCAACCTCAATTCCTCTTCCGCTCACAATAAACCCCAGCAGCTTACCAGAACGCACCCCGAATGTGCACTTGTTGGGGTTTAACCTTAGCTGATACTTTCTCAGACGCTTGAACAGTTTCAATAGATTTACCAAATACTCTTCCTCTGTTTGGGACTTGGAAATCATGTTATCCACGTAGCACTCAATTTCTTTGTGGATCATGTTGTGGAATAATGTTACCATAGCCCATTGATATGTTGCACCGACGTTCTTCAGACCAAACGACATTACTTTGTAGCAGAACGTTCCCCATGGTGTGATGAAGGTTATCTTTTCCATGTCTTCAGGTGACATCTTAATCTGATTGTATCCAGAAAATCCATCCATGAAGGAAAATACCGAGAACTGAGATGTTTTGTCTACCAATACATCAATGTGAGGTAATGGGAAGTCATCTTTCGGGCTTTCTCTGTTCAGATCCCGGTAATCGACACACATACGCACCTTTCCATCCTTCTTAGGTACGGGTACAATGTTAGCAACCCACGGTGGGTAACTAGTTACAGCAAGAAAATCGATGTCCCACTGCTTTTGTACTTCCTCTTTGGTTTTCATGGCCATGTCTTGACGAGTACGACGCAATTTCTGTTTGACTGGCGGGAAATCCTCCTTCAATGGAAGCTTGTGCATGACAATATTTGTATCCAAACCCGACATATCTTGATAGGACCAAGGGAACACATCCACATATTCTCGCAGCATACTGATAAGTTGTTCTTTTACTAGAGCTTGCAGACTGGCTCCAATCTTCACGTCTTTCACATCTTCCTCGGTACCAAGATTGATAGTCTCAACCTCCTCCTGATGAGGAGAAATCACCTTTTTCTCTTGTCTCAATAACCTGGCTAGCTCTTAAGGTAAATCGTAGTCTTCTTCAACCCCTTCATCTGCTTGATTAATCGGATTGTCGAAGTCATACAAGATCATAGCAGTGTCATTGTTGGTGCAATCTGGAGGGCTATCTCTGCAAGGGTTGAGATTTGGTTCATTTTAGTGATTGATTTTATCTTATTTAGAAAAAGTGAATGAAATTATTATTGAAAAAACATTGACATTTACTGTTTTGTGCGAAAATAAAAAAAAATGAAAAGACAGTGAGTGAAAAAGATTGTTTGCAAAAAGATATTCATTGTTCATTAATATTCAATTTGCACAAATACATATGGCCCTATTACAAAATGAGTCCCGACATCTTGGGCAAGATGCAGGACTTTGATGCATGCTTAAAACAGGAAATAATAATTACTTTGCAGCAGTAACCCTTATAATTTCCTGGGAAGATCAGTTGAGTACTTGTCGGCTCGGGATTCTTGGACGGATCCAATTTTCCAGGTTGTAGTCGCTCTCAACCTCGTCTTCCAAAGTGTTGACAACATCCGGGGTCAGCATTCCCCCACTTATGAACTTGGGAGCTTCAGCAGCCTCCTCTGGAACTTGTCGGGATGGTCTGTAACCCAAACCGAATTTGTCTTCTTTCATCTGAACCTTCAGCAGCTTGCCCCAGCCTTGGGCATTCCCTTATTCCATAACCTTTCGAGCTTGTTTGTAGGAATCAATTGAGGTTCCCATCCTTTCCTCTTGGGATGCAACAAACACCTCAGTTGTAGCTTCGTTGACGTTCAAGGCTTCAAAAGCCTGACTCATGGTTTCATGGATCTCCCTATCCATTTCTATGTACTTGTATGTAGCCAAGTGACTGACAAAGATGTCTTCTTCTCCACATATGGTGATAATTTGAACTTCCCACTCATATTTTAACTTCTGGTGAAGGGTCGATGTTACCGCGTCGGCGGCATGAATCCAGGGTCGACCCAACAAATAGCTGTAGGTGTCGCTCCCGGGATTTTCATCCTAGTACAAACGCGAAAGTGGCGCGGAAAAGGTAGAGTCTCCAGCCAGACATTTTTATCCCAAAGGAATGGGAAAGGTAATGTTGCACAAACCTAAGGAAGAAGGAAAAGGACGAGGTCTTGCGAACCAAAGATCTGGGTCCGGAAGTCGGTTACGAATTGAGAAGGTATTAGCACCCCAATTCGTCCGCCGTACCCGATGGGATCCACGCTTGTTAATCTGTTTCAAAGGGTGAGAAATAATATGTTGTTTGAATGAAAGAATGGCTATCTAGAATGGAATGGAAACGAGGAAAGGTTTGGAAAGAAAATGGAAAGAAAGGGGGAAAATGTAGGGAAAAAGAATGATTGTGCTCGAATGGGCCCTACCCCACTGCCTACGTACCTCATTAGGATAAATAAGGATCAGAGTCGCTGTAGTTCGTCTGACTAAGGCAGAAACTTGTTTGTGATTTTTAGGATGACGTTGCCATAGCTCTAGCTCAGGTGTTACCAGCTCTGACTCGAGGGTGTTTACCGTGTCGCTGTTTGAACTGTCGAGGCAAGTCACATTCGTCCGCAAAGAGTATGAGATGAGAAGAGAAGATGTGATGTCTTGGTTTATTGTCTTTTAGAAGATGTGTTTTGAATTTGTGTTTATTGTATGTACAACACTAAAGACTATGATACAGGAGCGAATACTTTCCAAGATCGCCCCCAATGGAACGTTTGTAAAGCATCCTAGAAGAGTGGAGGAGACCTCCACTAATCATTTCCTGTATAGCTTAAGGCTCGTGGCGCATTGTACACATTTTCCTTTATTAAGTGTTTTGATTTTTCTTAAAGATGAGAAGTGAGACTCAAGTTGAGAAAGGAAAAAATTCTAAGGGAAACTAGACTTACCCTAAGTTAGTTGAGTTTAAAGATGACCTATGGTTAGTGAGGTTTGAAAGATTAAATCTAACTAAGAGATATTAAACTAGAAGTGCAAGTACAAAAAGTAATAATGAACAATATGGTCCTCCTAAGTCATGGTGGGTAAAAACGTGTATGAAATGTAAATGGGATGAAACGATAGATCGGGTGGGTCGATTGCGTGGTGCTAAGATGCACGACTTATGGTGCGCAACATACAAGGCTTTCTTTTGGTGTAATGGAGTGGAACGATGGTAAATGAGGAATCCTAAAGTCACATGAAACCTTATTTATTTATTTGAAAATTTACTCGACGTTGGATCGAGTATCTTATTTTTTGAGTTTTTGTTTTCTATCGATTGGTTTTATCTTTTCTCTCCTAATTATAGGAACTATACAAGTATTTCATCACAAAGTGAAAACCACAAACATATAATCGAGGCATAATAAACATAATCCAAGTCCATAAGCGAATCCTCGAAAAATACCTTGCACAAAAAGAAAATTGTTAGTAAATGAAATGAAAATGCATATGCAACAATATGATGGAAATGAATTAAGATAACAAAAATATCAAAATTCTTGGAAAAAATATGAAATTAATTTCCTAGGGTCTCTAACCTAACTATAATATTGTGTTAAAAATCTCTTAAAAATTCAAAGTCTAACTAAGTCAAATGGCCACCTAAATTTATCTAAGATTCAATCATAATTTTATACAAACTACACTACCAAAACAGTGGATAAATGGCCTAAAAAATATACCAAATATATTTCCAGGTACTATTATTTGTCCTCTAATCATAGCAAAAAGAATGAGCCAAAAATGTTGCCGGAAAAGGTAGAAATAAAATGTACAAAATTATGGGTTCGTGTGAGAAATTAATATAAAAGCAATTAAATGAAAAATCGAAATTAAATTGAAAAATGACAAAATTCAGAAAGTAAAAATATGGAGAGATCCTAAAATGAGTTAGAAGGTTCCTATAATTTTTATGAAATTTTATTATTATTTTTTGTATTTTTTGTGAATTTAAATTGAAAAGGTATTAAAACTGAAAATATAAAAATAAAAAAACAAAGGGGGTGAGAATAGAAACGTTTTCTAGTTAAAATAATGGGTGGGCTTAACAAATGGGGTGTGAAAAGTAAGAAATCTAGGCCTACCTGCGCAGGCTGGGAGAGGGTCCATCATAAACCTTCAGTCAACCTTTTGACTCCATGAGAACCGTTCGATCACAAGCTGATGATTGATGATTAAGATGGAAAACTGAGACGCTAGGATTTACAATGGTTACCATGGGATGTAGAACATAGGATTGAAATCTGATGGTCCTACCGGACGGTGACAAGTGTCACCGCCGGATTGGACCACCCCAAACAAAGCTTATCTCCACAATTTGAATTAACGGTGGGGTAATTAACTGCGATTTATTAATCTTTATTACTTTAAAGGATGAGATTAAACTAGATTAATAAGTTAATATTTTCAATACAATCATTAAACAAATAATTATAAACCAATATCATCTTTCTGAGAACGTGTCTCGTTCTATCACTCCACCTTCTCAAACAACAAAACCCTAGCGCCTCCCCCTCCAAATGTCGCAGCAGCCTCTTCCTCCCTGATCTTTCCTAACGTCGCCGCGAGCAAATAGCGAATATCAACCCTTCAACCACAACCTAATCCTCAATTCTACCACAAATCTGAAATCAAACCATCACAACCTCAAAGGAAAAAAAAAGCTCACATCTATTCTAATCGGAGACCGTAATCATAGCTCTCAAATCGACGTGAACAAAAACTCATGGAGATCGCAACAAAAAAAGTAGCACACACCTTGTGAATCGAGGGAGAACCGTTCTGAAATCAGCGTGATGAAGGCTCATCGGATGATGGAGGTCACGAAATGATGGTGGACGAACTCAGTTTTGATGAAGCTTAAATTTGACTTTGTTGTTGATGAAGAGTGAGCGACGAAATTTGGTTAGTTATCGTTTCGATTCTTTTCTTCGTATTTTCCGCGATTTCGTCGTTGTATCTCTATCTTCTCCTTCAATCTTTTTTTTCTTCTATTCTGAATGGTTGTATTTGTGTTATGGAAGTCGAATTGCAGATCAATGGAGATTGATGGAGGTAGTTGCTCGGCGATGGAAGGAGCGATATTTGCGTGTTCAATCTTTGATTGATTTTTGTGTGTGCAAGTTTTCTGTTACGGTTGGCGGAGGTGATTTCATGAAGGTGTTCTTGAGGATGTGGCCATAGTGTGGAAGCCTGAAGGTGATGATGATTGAGTATGGAGATTCATGAAGAATCTTGAATATTATGGGGAGTTGCAGGTCAATTGAAATGGAGAATCCTGATGAAGATGATAATGCGGTTTGTGGTTATTGAAGCGTTTCACCAATCTTCGGCGATGCATTCCGATTCTTGGTATGTACACAATCAGGATCCTCTTTTTAATTCCTTTTCCATCTTCTGAAATTGTTGTTGGTTTCTCTTGCACTTATCCTTGTAATGATTTATGCTCTGTGATTCTGGATTTTTGATTGAGCTAATTGATGATGCAGAAGATGAAATTTTTTAATACAGAAGAAGAATTGAAAGTAATTGATGGTGGATATTCAGAATTTGATGGTTATTTATGGAGAAAGATAATGAAGAGTTTGAGATTGATGAAGGGGATTGATTTGTGGTAAGTTGTAGAAAGATGAAGTTCAAGGAGGAAAAAGTGGTGAAGAAGATTGGGGTTTGATGAAGCTGGTGAAGACGATTGAAGAGGAAGATTCCCCCTTTTTAGATTGATAGGGAGAGATTTATATGAAGATTGAAGAAGGTTTTTAGATTGCAGGAATATGAAGTTAGCTCTCCCCAACCGTTTTTTCTTTGATTCTGTTATATATTATTTTTTGTAACAGAATTTTTGTAGCTGATTTTCTGTAAACTGAATTTTTGTATTAATTTTTTTCTGATTTTTTTTCAATGAAGATTTGTTCATTTGTTCATGTTAATTTCTGCCTCTTAAATTGTATCCATATGTTGTTGGCTGTGTATTCATATTTTCATTGCAATTGCAATTTCGGCTCGGATTATGGTAGCTAGGATGTAATAGAAGTTGTGGATTGTACCCAAATGGCTTGGCTGATATAATTTCTTTTCGGTGGGAAAACTGATATTGAATTTGTGGTTGATGGTTGTGTCGTTCCTCTTGGGAGTGAATGTGAGTAAGTGAGTCAGCTGGAAGTATATAGCAAATGGGCCTCTTTATTGTTATATATATATTTTTAAAATATGGATTATGTGCTTTTTTTTTCTTTTGTAATAAATGGTAAATGGTTAGAACTATTAACAAGACATGGGCTTTTAAGAAATGAACTGGACCTTGAAATTGCCTATTGCCTCAATTCTACTTACACCTCCCATATGGACCTTTTTTATGAATAAAAATGATCTTGAGTTTTCTTGGCCTTAGATCACACATAACGATCAAACTACCAATTGTTCACCATTAGTCCCAGTAGATAGCTTTAAGAATGAATGGGATATACCTTATCAATAATTGATTCAAAAAAAATCAATATCGATCACTTGCACTTTTCCATAATTTTGCATTAAGTAACTTCAGATGAAATAAGACCAAAGAAACGCATTGACTTAATAATCAAATGAATTTCTTAAGTTCGGCCCTGATTTGAATCAATCTTTGAGAAAATAAATCCACAGATGATAAACTGATGAACACTCAATCAAGACAATCTGGACCACTATTCGATCAAACATAGCACTTTCGTACACAACACGACTTATCATTGAATACACATCACTTGAGAAATAACCACCAATACAGATGACTTGCAGTTGAAACAATTCTTCTGATAATTTGACCAAGATTAGGTCAAACATCCCTCTGAAACGGATCATAATTGAACCATTGCATTTGAAGCGAGATCATTGCCATACTTTATGTTATGCTTTATTTTTCTATGAAAAGATGCAATGATATGTATGCAATATGATAGGTTAAATGCTTGACAATGAGAGGTAAAATTTTGGGGTGTTACAGTAGGCAGGTTGTATGTCCATCACGTAGAAGGTAGTTTTGAAAACTTGTGGGCCAATTACCACAGGCAGCTCAATCTCTCCGAGAACCGATCTCTTAGAACCATCAAAAGCTCTGATAACTAGGTTGCTCGGACGAAGTGCAAGACCATCATACTCAAGCTTGACTAAAGCTTTCTTTGGAAAAACATTGAGTGATGATCCGGTATCAACAAGGACATGAGAAAGTATAGCACCTTTACATTCCAAAGTGATATGCAAAGCCTTGTTGTGGTTACACCCCTCCGTAGTCAAGTCAGCATTGGTGAAAACCTAGTCTATGACTAGTATTGACATTTGCGACCACCGTTTCTAACTGATTGACCGTGATTTCTTCCGGCACATAAGCTGCGTGCAAGACCTTGAGTAGTGCATTCCGGTGAGCCTCGGAACACATGAGCAGAGATAGTATGGAGATCTTGGAGGGTGTTTGGTGGAGCTGATCCACAACTTTGTAATCACTTTTCTTGATAATCCTCATGAACTCGTCCACATCCTGATCAAAGGACGTCTTCTGAGTTTCTTTTGCAGTTGGTTCTTCTGGCACCACACTTTTACCTTTTGCTTTGGCAGCAGTTTCTCCTTCAGCATTAATTCTTGGAAACAGTGAAGCAAAGAGACGTCCGCTCCGAGTGAAGCCTCCGCCTCCCCCGACATTGTCAACTTGTGGTGCAGGTGTTAAGGAGTCAAGGGTAACTTTCCTTCCCTGGCGGTAAAGATCTGAGCTGTATTGCCAAGGCACGACACTGTTGATATCATAGGGAATTGGCCCAGGAACCGTGATGGTTACCAGACTGATTGCAGCAGAAGAAGGAGTTGTGATAGTTTGTGGATCATAGTAGATGGTGACAGGAGGTCTGATTGAAGATGGTGCAGGTGCAGGAAGTTGTTGATGTTGATGAGGGTGTTGCTGAAAGTTGTTGTTGAGAGAATCTGGAACATGGATGGTTGCTGGATCATAATAGATGGTAATTGTTGAGATGTCGTCACTGGTGTTGGTTTATGTTGTTGTCGATTCTGTTGTAGAAGATTCTGTTGAGATAATGTTTGTTGGTGCTGTAGGAGAGATTTTTGTTTCCTTTGCGGAAGTTGGAACTGTTGATGTGATTTGCAGGATGCCTTCTCTGATAAGACTGCTAATACCATTCTTCAAATTTGCACAACCATTGGTAGAAACTTTGCAAGCTTCACAACGGGCCTCACAACCCGGAAACACTTGGCACTTCAATAGTTGAGCTTTTACTTCGGCCAGTGGTGTTTGAATACTTATAATGTCATTAATCAGAATTGATGGTTGGTCCTTCTCAATGGAATTGATCTTTGGCTCACCATGATTTGGTATTGGATTCCTTGTGACATTTGGTGGCGGTGCAAAATTCAAAGCTTTAGAGTCAATCAAATCTTGGACTTTCATGTGCAGGGCCCTACACTTCTCTGTTGAATGACCAGGCGCATTGGAGTGAAAAGCACATCTGGCGTTGACATCATAATTCCTTGGAAGATTCATAGGATCTGGTGGAGCCAAAGTTATCAGTTCAGTCAGGTTAAGCTTCAATAATTGCGGGAGTAAGACTGCATATGGCATCAGGATGGGATCGATCACCCTATTAATCTGAGAAGGCCTCTGTTGGAAAGGACGTTGTTGTTGATTATTGTTGTTGTAAGGTCTTTGTTGTTGTTGAGGATATTGTTGTTGCTGAGGTGTTGGAATAGGGATGGTGACTGCAGCCACTGATCTTTGTAAGTACTGGGGTCTACCTCTACTAACATGCACTGCATTAGTCTCCCCTATCCTCCTAGGTCTTGAGAAGGGTTTCTTTGCATTGCTGGAGCTAGCACCATTGTCAGAAATCTTACCCATCTTCAATAGGCTTTCGATTATCTCGCCTGTTATACCACATCAGCAAAACTGGTAGAAGAGAAGGCAACAAGTCTATCAATGTAGGTCCCTTGCAATGTATTCATAAACATATCAGCCATTTCCCTTTCAGACATAGGTGGCTGGACAGCAGCAGCGAGTTGTCTTCACCTTTGAGTGTATTCGCGGAAACATTCTCTCGAGGACTGAGACATACCCATCAAGAGGGTCATATTGGGTGCTATATCCAGGTTGTACTGATATTGGAATACAAAGGCCTCAGCTAAGTCTTTCCAGTTCCTGACAGTAGCCCTTGATATGTGTGAATACCACTATCTGGATGCCCCGGTTAGACTGTCTTCAAAGTAAAACATCCACAGCTTCTCATCCATGGTGTATGCCTTCAGCCTTCCCAGAAAAGACTGTAAATAAGTGTGGGGCAGGAAGTTCCATTATACTTTTCAAAGCATGGAGGTTTGAACTTGTGGGGAATCCTTACCCCCTCAACCAGGCCCATGTCCATTACATCAAATCCCAAGGAGTTCTGGGATTCCAAGGATCTTAACTTTTCTGATATCTTGTCCAACCGACGGTCATAAGCTTCATCTGCCCCAGCACCTAGCACTGTAAACTGCTCATCTTGAGGATCTTCCTGTATAATACGATCTCTAGTGTTTCTTTGGCCATACCCAAGGATATTAGCTTCAGGATTGTTGTCGGGTCCGAACACTACTGGAGTCGTTCTCGGCTGCTCGCGCTCATTGTTACTAGTACCTCCAATGCTTGCGTGGTTATCTTCCGGAGTTTTCCACTCGACCAAATCCCTCAATCTTTCCTGGGTCTAGGCCAGTCCAGTCATTACAGCCATGAATTGATTCATTTGGGTCCTCACCTCTGTCCTCGCATCTGTCATTTGAGTCCTCACATCTGTCAGTTCCTGCTGTAGCTGATCCATTTGTAGACTCTGAAGGTTGTGTCGAGTTGGATATCTATGGATGCGGTTGACGGGAAAGACCCTTCTGCGAGCAATATTTCCTGAAACAATCAACAAAGTGAGAAGACAACAACAAAATCACCTGCAAAAACAAAAGCTATGAGGTTAGCATGCAATGCAATATGTCTATTTGTCTTCAGAAGGTATCCGGTTTGGTTCTTGGTTTTGACCTTTCAGACCTCTGGGAGATGAAGATGTTGAAGCAAACTAGGTCCATAAGAAAATCCAATACATAACCCTAAAAATACAAGTGGCAATGCCAAAATATAAATAGTTCATGAATACAACAAAAACAAAACTCCCATGGCGAGTTGAAATACAACAATAATACATAATACAATCAGTTCATGAATACAACAAAACAAACTCCCATGGTGAGTCGAAATACAAAAACATGTACAAAGAAAATCACACATCCAATCCATATGCATCCTCCCTGACTTCCTTCAGGAGAGCATCAGTCACAGGTCCAACTGGGTGGTCTGTAATGGTTCTGATGAGAAGGTTTCTGGTTGTGATGGCATTTGTCATCTTCTGATACTTGTCTTGTTCTTTAGATCTCTTTAACCCCGCCCGGAGTTTCAACTCTGAGATCTCCTTCTGAGCTGCTAGCAGTGCTTCTTGGCGTCTTTTCTCATTAGACTCTAACTGCTCTATCTTGGCTTGCATCTTCTGGTCTTCTTTCAGACGAGCCTCAGTTATCCTGACCCATCTATCCTGACTCTCCTCCAGATAATGCTCAGCTTTTTCCCTTTGAATCTTTGCTTCCTTACATGCATTCTTCAACATAAGTTCCCATGCTCGGGCTTTCCTGATGAAGTCTTCAGTCTTCTCAATTTTGGTTACATTCTCGATGCGCAGCTTCTCTAACCTCTCAATGTCTAGAAGACCATCGTTCCTTTCCCAAAGGGTCTTCTTTAAAGCTTCGGCGAGTTGGGTATTCCTTTCTTTTAGCTTTTCAAACTCTTCCAGGCTGAGCAGAGGCTATGTTATTACACTTTCCCAGAATGGCGGCTCCTTTAGTCTGTATATTGTCCTAAGCCCAAGCTACTTGTCGGACAATGGCATGATTGTTCTGAATAGCACAATAAAGAGACTCTGCTAAGTACTGCTCCCTAAGTGGATGTATCAAGGCATACCCTAACTGTCTTTTGAAAAGTAAATGATTGTAATTGATGCAACCTTTTACTCCAATAAGTGGCACATTTGGGTATTTCCCACAACTTGTTATTATGTCTCGGCCCTTGGTGTTCTGAGTACACCATCTGATATCTTCTGAAGTAAGGGAAATCACCTCTTAGCCCAATTCCTTGACTGATGTGGGTTCAAGAAAGCTTTCTTCTTTGGCATGTGTTTCATCAACCAACTCTAGAAAAGACGTGCACAAAACCTTACTAGTCTTCCTCTTTTTTTCTCATTCCTCTGATGAACTGAGTAGTAGGAGTCTCCCAATAAGGTGGGAACTGGGTTCTTTAGCATGAAGATGTGGATGGCATTTTTTCTTACAAACTTAGGCTCGTCTGTAAACAAAATGATACCATAAATGCTGAGAGCCAGGAGAGCACACACAGTTTCCCAATTCCCTACTGCAACTTGCTTTGTAGCCTGAGTAATCAAGAAATCCAGATGGAGGCCTGAGATTCCAGCTTTGGAATTCATGTGCTCATCAATGATAGTTTCTTCCAGATGTAATGCTTTGGCTATGTCTTCATTCTTTGGAGGAGTCATTTCAGGATTGAAAGGAATTCCTCTTCTGATAGGGACACCCAATAGCATAGAGTATTCTTCCAGCAAAGGACCTATCTGAAAATCTGGGAAAGTGAGGCAATAGAGGGGAGGGTCATAAAGCTGCATACAGGTCTGAATCATGCTTCTTTGTGATGCATCCAAGTCCATGATCATGTCGCAGATTCCACCATAATGCTCTCTGAATAAGGGAACATGATCAGGGGTGATAAGGGCATGTATCTGCCTGATGCCTGCTAGAGGATACTCAAAGAAGTGATAGGTGATGTTGCTTTTCCTGGTTGAATCCATGTTGAAGATGTGTGCTGAAGGAGATAACTGAAGAGGATAACTTAAGAAGATAGCTGAAGAAGATAGCTGAAGAAGTGTTGAAGCAGATAAGTTGAGCAGAAGAACAGTCAAAACCAAACCAAGGGAAGATGGATACCCTATAAAACAAATAGAAAAATGTTAAATGATGCAATATGATGTATGCTTATGATATGCAAAGGTTTGTGATCATGTGTTGGATTATCAGTTGCCTTTTGACAAGATCCTTGAGTGTTCAGAGTTTCGGATGGAGGTCTGAGAACCAGTAACCGGGTGGGGGACTCAAATAAAGAGTCAATAATCCAGGGTTTCAAAGAACTAGTCCAAAATAGTACAACCTTAAGAACAAATTCCAGTATCAAGGTATGTTTTGGTCAAGTGTTCCTGCAAACCTGTAAACAACCCAACCCACTCACAGGTACTGTTCTAGAACAAGGATCCTCGGGTTCAGATCTATTATGAGAAGTGTAAACACTTCTAACCCGGAGGTACGGTGTTTACCTTAATCATAAAGGATCCTCCTCTAATTCACCTCAGATGCTAAAGGTTATCTAAAAATGTCAACCAGACTTAGGAGGCTTCCCAGATAGCCCTAGCACTACAGGAAATCCGTAGCACAGAGTTCTCAAAAGGAAACCCATGTCTGAACCGTGTTTTCATATTCCCGCACCAGACCGAAATGGAATGGGAAAGAATACAAAACCACTTTAATCCTATGTGTCACTCAGGCCTTTGTGTTGGACCTTTCTCATTGGAATACCCCTCCCACCAAAGAAAACCAGAAATCCAGCACAATGATATGATGAAATGTAGAAAGCAATAAATGAAAGTGGTAAAGTAAATGCAATAAATAAAGTTGTACAGGAAGCAATAAATAAAGAAAAAACATAAACACAAATAGAACATAACACCCCCAATAAACAAAACCAAACAAGCGCTAGGATAAATCCACAAGAGAACCAGAAGCCCTGGTTGCAAAGTCCCCAGCAGAGTCGCCAAGCTGTCGCTCCTCGGATTTTCATCCCAGTGCAAACACGAACTGACGAGGCGATGTTGAAGGTTGAGGTTGAATAGAGTCGCCATCTAGGCATTTTTATCCCGAAGGAAAGGTAATGCTTCATAAACCTAGAAAGATATGGATAAGACGGTTGCGAACCAAAGAAATTGGGTAAGGGGGTAGGTTACAACCTGGGAAGGTATTAGCACCCAGATCGTTTGTCATACTCGACGAGATCCACACATACCTGATTGTGTTTTAAAAGGGGGGAAGTGTATGTGCTAACAGTGTATAAAAGGCTATGGAGGAATGGATGTACAGAGTGTCAGTGCAAGAAGAAAGTGAGTGCTCAAAACTGAGGCTGAGGAATGAGAACTGGGAGGAGGAGAGGGGGGACAAAGAGACTTTTGTTCGATAACTGTTAAGTTATGCCTACCTATCCTCTCGTGCAATGAGGAAGTCAGAACACCATAGTTCGACTCAAAGAGACTCAGTATTTTGGTGTGAACTGCTTGCTTGTCTATGCTCAAGTGTGTGACTCGTCTGGCTCGAGTGCTAATTGTCTTGCATTAGACGGAAGAAGCGAGTTCTCGTTTTCAGAGTGAATGTGATGAGAAAAGAATCTCAGAGGAGACGTTTATTGTTTGTTTTTGTGTTTTCAGTTTTTTATTGTTTTTGGTGTTTTTCATAAGATAATGAGCTTAAGCCTCAATCAAGGATCTTTGCATCATTTCATAACACATTTGTATTGTACATAGTCTCCCCTAGCCTTGATCAAGACCAGAAGTGCAAACACAATACAAATGTGTTATGAAATGATTCAAAGACATGTACAATGTTTATGCATGATCATACAAGAGATGGGAAGCAAAGGAAGGCATGTTAGAAGCTTGAAATCACATGAATACACATAAGAAGTAATGAATGTAAAACATACCAAATGGATGCAACAATGATCAACCAATGTTCATACATGTCCTAAGGTATCTAAGATGACATACAAATGCAGGAGATATCATGGCAAGTTCATATGATGAAGGTATGCAGAGATGAATGCAAATGAACATGGCAAATTAGGGTTTTAAGAAAGTATGAGATGCACATGTCCACAACAGAAGGATAACACATGATAAAAATTTGAAAATGCAACCAAATGAACCCTAAACACACATAAGATCACTCCCCAAATATGGAGGCAGAAGCTATACCAAAGTCAAGTTATGGTTTTTCTAAGTTAGGCTAGGGTTTTGGGTACTTCTTCATGAAAAATGCCAAACAAATGGAAAATGCAATGCAAAAATATGAGTTAAATGCCCTAGATACTACATGCAAGGTATGAAAGAATGCAAAAAGAACCATGTGAAAATTCATCTTTGTTGATCAGAAATAGATTTTTGAAGTTAGGGTTAGAAAAATAGTAAATTTGGAAACCCTAATTCATGGTTAATTGTCAAAACATGATCAAACCCTAAAACAAAATTTGTAAGATGAGTTTGTAAATTGTTCTAAATATGTAAGAATGCTTCATGATTTTTTTGGTGATTTTTAAATACCTTAAAGTATTTTTAATTAATTAAAATTAATTAATTAATTAAATAATACAATTAACTGATTTTAAAATAGATTTTTAATGAAAAAATAAAAAATATAAATGTTTTTGGTTTCTGAAAATTATTTAAAGTGAAAGTGCAAAAGATTATATTTTTATAAAATGATTTACTATTTTAAATAAATATGTGAAATAAAAATGCTAATTAAATAAAAGAAATGCAAAGTAATCACAATGGATGGTTCAGATTGCGTGGAAAATGGATCAAAGGCTGAGATATTAAGTCAGCTTGACTGAAGGTAGGAGAATCTAAGGGTCCAGGTTCAAAGTTTGGTTTCGCGCGTGATCTAAGGGTCAATATTCACTCTAATTTAATTAATTAGGATTAACATAATTAAATGAAATTAGGGTTAATGACATGATCTGGACCGTTCGTTCCACTAATTAAACAAGATCATGTGGCTCACGTTCAATCTGGGCATCCTAACCCTAATTACTCTCAGATGACCAGAACAGTGCTTCGGTCATCTTCTCCGGCCAACCCCAGACCCTATCTTCTCCCCCAGGCCACTCCAAGTCCTCTAACCTGCCCAGAAACACTCCCCTAACTTCATGGAACACAAATCAACAATCAAATGGCATTTTAACAAGTGAATCAAGAGAATCGAAACAAAACAAATTCACGGCCAAACTTTCAGAACATCATAACACACTCATTTTTCTCTCATTTTCAATTCTAAACATATCATGATGATCAGGATAACATGTAGATTCAATTTAGCACAAGAAAATGAAGTTCTGAAAAAAATTTCTTGGAGGCTACATGTTGTTGCGGTGAGAATCGGATACCAAGCTATTAAGTGAGCTTGAATCGCAAAACTTTATGTTCACCACCGACTTTAATTTAATCCAAAGGGAAAAGGGAAAAAGATCGTAAAAACCCTAAATGAGGAGAAACTAGGTTCGGGGGTTGATTATACCTAGGGAAGGTGTTAGCATCCTAAGCATCCGCAGTATCCTACGGGAACCTCTTGTTGATATTTGCATTATTGTTGTTTATTGCTTGTTAAAATTATGGGAACCTAAGGTTTTATTTCTAATGGTGCTCGCACAACATCGCATCGATGCCTACGTATCGGGTATAGAATCAGAGCACTCGTAGTTCTCCTAAGGATTAACGAACACTTGGTTACGCTCAAGGTTCGCGGGGGAAGGTAAGTGTTATGGCAAACACTCACGTGACTTTAGGAAAGTCACAAAAAGTTATAAAATAAAAAGCTAAGGACCTAATGGCTAAGGACCTAAGGATGAGGGACCTAATTGCTAAGGTCAAAAAAGGTAACTAGGGATGGCTAAACTTCCTATGACATGGAGTCAACTGCAGGAGTCTTTCCCTTATGGATTGAAATGCATAAACAAATATAAGTGAGGGTGCAAGCTCCTAAGACTAGGCAAAGGTTGCTACTTGCAAAAATAAACTGAATGAAGTAAATGGAAATAAAAGACAAAGGCTTAGTAACCGGGTTATGGCTCGATATATGGATCGAGGATGCAGGGGTGGAAAACAAGCGCAGTGCGTCAATTTGTTTAAGTTAGAAAGCTGTGAAGTGTAAGGAATGTGCAGACGGCGATCGTAAACGACCGACTTACGTGTGTGAGTGTAGTGAAGTGAAGTTCACTTGGCGTTGGACCAAGGAATTTATTATTTTTGAAATGAGGTTAGTATGGTGTAAAGACGCGATAAATAATAAATAAATAAGTAAAGTGAAATAAATTATGAGAATAGAATGAAATGAATTAAATAAATTAAATAGAATAAATAATGAATTAAATGGAATAAGAAATAAATAAATGTATGAAATAGAAATAAATAAAATGCATGGCCTCATATGGGTCACGATTAATCGGAAACGATTTATCGTGACCTTTTGTCATATCATCGGCCCTAAAAAGAGAAAAATAAATGGATAGATTATTAAATAGTTATCTAACATATATTTCCTTTTTTATAACCTTTTTTAAAATAAATTGAAAATAGAATAAATTAAATAGAATAGAATAAATAAATGAATAAAAAATGGCCTCAAATTGGTTTAGACAAAATTGACAAAGTCAAATATCAATAAACCACATGTTCTTATCATAGGCCCAAACAAATATATATCAAAGTAGAAATATGGCCTTAAATTCTAAACAATATATATTTTCATATTTTTTTGTTGAAAACATAAAGATAAAATTAAGAATGATAAAAATAAAGGATAAGCATAATATTTACGTGAAAATTTGGTATGGGAAAATCATGATTATTCTTTAAAATCTTAACACGGACATGTTTCATTAAATAAATAAAAAAAGAATTAAAGAAAACAAACAAATGGGTCTAAATAAGGAAGCCCACAACCCACTCTAAAAAAGAAATCTATTTCTTAACCCTAAAAACAAACAAAAAAAATATCATATATAAACATTGAAAGAAATATAAACTTATATATAAAAAATAGACAAGAAATAAAATAATAATAATAAAAAAACAAAATTAAAGCAAGTGGGAACTCCTCTTTCTACGTGACACAACCACCACCACTTAACTTCTCCATTTTTTTCTCAATTAATAAAAACAATAATAATAAAAAAAAATAAAAATAAAACAACAATTAATTTATGGGACATGACATTATTATTTTTTTTTAAAAAAATTGAGAAAATAAAAATATAACAACACATTAACAATTGAGAAACAATATTATCAATTCTCTCTCATTGTTCTACTGTAACAGAACAAAAACAAACACAACAAGAGTTTCTTCTTTTTTTTGAAATCTCAGTATCAAATTCGTGAAATCAAATAAAATCAACTCTCTCAAATCGCGGTCTCTCTGTTTCGCTCTCGGTTCACTCTCGCTCTCCGATCTCTCTCGGTGCGTTTTGATGGTGGCCGGCGGAGGTTAAAGGGTGGTTCGCGGGTTGCGATTTGGTGGAGTTTCACGGTGGAGTTCGTGTTTGCACAATCTTTCCGGCGGTGACGGCGGCACGAATCGGTGAAGGGTCATGGTTGGATTGGGTTTTGTTGCGGGTTGAGGTGATGTTTTCCGAAGAAGATGAAGAACAAAGTATCCCTTGAAGATCCGACTCAGAAGGTTCAGGTTCGCTATTCCCTTCACTTGTTTCTCTTGTATCTTCTTCTTTTTTGGTTTAATCTCGCTTCGTCTGAGCCTCTCACAACAATTCCTCTCAGTTACGGCGGCGACGGCGCTCATAGACTCACAGCCTCGCTCTCGGCTCAAACTTACGAGCGATTCTCAACATTTTTTTTTGGGATTTTGTGCGTCTCTGAACAGTAAGGGTTCCGCGTCTTTCACGGCTTGTTTGGTGATGTTAATGGATTCTGGTTTTCTTGGTTTGCTCACGTGACTCGGTTTTGTTTTCAACTTGTTCTATGATGATGGATTTGGTTTGGATTTTCTGGATTTTGTGATTCGGTTCAGTTTCACAATTAACAGGTTTGGTTGTGCGAGCGGCTTTGTGGAAGGATTATGTTTCGGTGATAGTTAGATGGCGGCGGATTGAGGTTCACAGGCGGTGAATGGAGGAGTCTTGGTTTCAGGTTTGGAGTAGTTTGGTTTTTGTCTCTGTTCTGGTGTTCAACTGACATGGATTTTCTATTTTTTTGATTTTCACTCCATCTTATTTTCTCTGGTTGTTTTTGTTTATGGCAGGTGATGGCGATTTGCAGGTGGATTTTGATTTGTTGTGTTGATGAGAGTTGGGGTTTGCAGGTCGGTGAATGAGGGTTTCGGTGCAGCTTGTTAAGGGAGTAGTTTGTACAGCGGATTGAGACAGTGCAAGGGTCTTTGCGGGTTTTGTAAAGTAAGTTTTTTCTGGTTTTAAAAAGGGATGAGTTTCTGAGTTTGCAGTGGTGAAAGTTATGAGAGGTTTGTGATTGCGTCTGAAGAGGGTTGGGTTATGTGGCTGGGGTTGTTAGGAGTTTTGGACGGTTGATGGTGGAAGGGAGGTGATGCGAAGGATTTAATGAGAGGTCGAGGAAGGTTTTATGGTTGCTCACATTGTCTTGTTAGTGTACTGTTTATGGAGGAAGTTGATAATGGTTGTGTTGCAAGAGTGTGGGTGGAGTTTGATTTCTTGAAAAAAACAGATTGATGACCAACAAAAAAATGAAATGAGGGTAAGCTTTTTTTTATTTTGAACTTTTCTTCTATCTATTATTTTCCACTGTTATTTTCTATGAAATATTTATGATGAAGTTTTAGATTTTTTGAGTTTTTATATGACTTTTATTTTGATATATGCAGGTTTGAAATGAAACAAAAAAGAAGCTAAATATGGACAAGATGCTAAAAAAAAGGGTGAAAGGAAACAAGGACAATACCGACCCGAATGTTATCGGGGTGACGAATCCTCGCCGGTAAGTGTTGCTTCTCTTTGCTGGTGATCCAACCCCCTTGTTGTTGCTTGTTGTGTGACTGTTTGTGGTGTGTTTGATGCTGATTTTTGAATGTTTGCAATGTGTTCTGAGGCTGGATTTTTGGGACTATTTTTGTTGTGTTTGAGGGGGCTGCTTTCAGTGTGTATTTGTGTGTATAACAGGGCTGGTTTATGTAGTATTGAAAGCTGAAATTTGTGTAATTTTCTGAGTTGTTTTGGGGCTGTTTTGATGCTGTCTTTTAAGGCTTGTAACAGAGTGTGTTTGGCTGAATTTTTTTGGTTTTGAGTGCTGTATTTTTTTGTGTATGAATGAGAGCTGTTTGTGGTTATTTTTGAGACTGTTTGAGTGAGTTTTGTGGCTGAGTTTGTGTATGTTTTTTTTTTTACTGTTAAGGGCTGAACTTTGGGACTGATTTGTAGTGCCTTTGGACTGAATTTTTTTTGCCTTGCTTGTAGGTGAAGGGTTGGAGGAAAGGGGACAGCAGTCTGAATTTTGCTGCTGTGAGTGGAGCAGGATTTTGGTTGGTGGCTGCATGCTGATTTTGTTGATTTGGAGCAGGCTGAATTTTGTATTCTTGTGTTGCTATGTTGTGCTGCATTGTTGTATTTTGTGCAGAATTTTTTTGTACACTTTTTTCTATGCAATTGTAATATAAACAAAATAATATTTGGAATAAAGAGAAGTTGATTATTTACACTATGGTTTGAAATTGAAACTTGAAAAGAGAAACTCTAAATTAGAATCTAAATAAAAACTTAAATTAGAAATGAATTAAAAAGAAATAAACTTAAAATTGAACATAACTCATAAACTTAAATAAATAACTTGGAATTAAAATTAATTTAGGACTTGAGAAATAAATTGGAATTTAGAAAATAAAAATGTGGATATGAATTAAAATGGAATAAATGGTTAAAAAATTAGAATTTGAATTAGAAGTGAATAAAAAAAGAATTAAACTTAAAATTGAAATAACTTAGAAACTTAAATAATTGAAATTAAAAATTAACTTTAGAATTTGAGAAATAAGTTTGGAATTTAGAAAATAAAAATGAATTGAAATTGACATTAGATTTAGAAATAACAACTTGAAAATGGAATAAAATTAAAAAAATTGAAGAATAGAAAATAAATTCAAAAATAAAACTTGAAAATGAAATAAAAATTAATTTTAAAAATGCGAACTTGAAAATGAAAAGAAATAACAAATAAATTTAGAAAAATTGAAAATTGAGCTAAAGGTTAGAAATAGAAATTAAAATAAAATCTTAACATAGGAACTTACAAATAGAAACGAAAATGGAAATTAAAAATTAAAAAAAATACGAAAATGAATTAAAAAGTCATAAATAAGTTAAATTAAAATGGAAGCTAGAAAATGAGAAGAAAACAACAGAAAATAAATCGGGAAAAATCCCTGCTAAATGCGATGAATGTATGATTATGATATGAGCGATTAGGGGTAAAATTTGGGGTGTGACAGTTGCCCCTATTTAAATAACTTTACCAGATGGCATGAATGACGGTAGACACTCATGAGATCATGGTGAAAGGTATTTAAATACAGAAATAACCGGAAATTTTGCCCCTAAATGCAATGTTATACTGGACTACAAATCTACCTAACTCTGCAACTCTTATGCAATGAAATGTGATTATGGTATGAATGATTAGAATGAGAATGCCGACGACCACAAGCCAAGACTCACTGGGGATGACAAACACTGGGGATAAATAAACGAAAACGGGAAAATATTCCAAGTGATAAATCAACAGGTTCAAGTGTAACTGTTGACACTAAGAATAACAAAAGACGGGAACAAAAGGAAATCCAAAGCGTTGGATCGACGAATACAGACAAAACAAATAAAATTCAAAGTGACTGCACAGTGACACAATGCGACCAACTGGCACTAAGAATAAAACAAGACAAGGAAATAAACCGAAGTGGTTGACCAATGGCCCTATGCGACCAAATTGACTTTGAGAAGTAAAAGGCAACATATTCAAAGTGAATGCGCAGCGGCCCGATGCGACCAACTGACACTAAGAATACAACAAAATAAACATCCAAAGGGAAAGTGCAGCGGCTCGATGCGACCAACTATCACTGGAAATGATGAACATAATATTCAAAGTGAATGCGCAGCGGCTCGATGCGACCAACTGACACTGAGAATAATCAACAAAAATATTCAAAATGAATACGCAGTGGCTCGATGCGACCAGCTAGCATTGGGAATGACCAACAGCTTATTCAAGGTGAATGCGCAGCGGCTCGATGCGACCAACTGGCACCAAGAATAACAAAATAAATATTCAAAAAGAAAGTGCAGTGGCTCAATGCGACCAACTGTCATTGGAAAATGGAAACGACACAATATTCAAAGTGAATGCGCAGCGGCTCGATGCGACCAACTGACACTATGAATAACAACAAAAATATTCGAAGTGAATGCGCAGCGGCTCGATGCGACCAACTGACACTACGAATAATCAACAAAAAATTCCAAATGAATGTGCAGCGGCCCGATGCGACCAACTGACACTGGAAATAAAAACCATAATATTCAAAGTGAATGCGCAGCGGCTCGATGCGACCAACTGACACTAAGAATACAACAAAATAAACATTCAAAGTGAATGCACAGCGGCTCGATGCGACCAACTGACACTAAGAATACAACAAAATAAACATTCAAAGTGAATGCACAGCGGCTCGATGCGACCAAACTGTCACTGAGAATGACAACAAGCTTATTCAAGGTGAATGCGCAGCGGCTCAATGCGACCAACTGACACCATGAATAACAACAAAACTAATCGAAATGGAAGCGCAATAGGTTCGAAACCTATTGACACTACAGAAGAAAACCAAGATACACTCAAAGTGAATGCGCAACAAGTTAAAAAAAACGGTTGACACTAAGAATGATAAAGACAAAGTAGTCAAAGTATTCAAAATGGTAAATTAGCAGGTTCAAATGTAACTGCCGACACCAAGGATAAGGAAGGAAATCACAGTGATTTAGTAGCGGCTCTATGCGACCAGCTAACATTGGGGATAGAATGGAGATCACCCAAAGATGGATCAACGGCTCTAAGCGACCGGCTCACACGAAAAAGTAACAACAAAATATGTTGGAGTTTTCAAATAAGATAAGACATCCAACCTCTGGAAATTCCTTCAGGAACCATCAGGAGAAAGGTACAAGTATGTACAAAATCAAATTGACCTGGATTTAAGCAAAAGGTTTCAGGATCTACTTAAAAAAGTGCCAATGACAATTGGACTTCAAGGAGATACTGGTGGTCATAAAGACAAATGCCAATCACAATTTGAATCTCACAGGGAACAACAGCAATTACTGGGGACAAAAACAAATGGTAGACCACTTCGGGTACCAACAACAATGAATTCTCAAGTCGAACACTAGTGATATCTGGACTTGGAGTTAGACAGACGACAGCTGGGGAAAGACAAATGCTAATGTCAAATGCGCATGATTGAGCATGATGCGAATGATCATGATATGCAAATGTTGACTCAAAAGAGACAAAGAGTTCTGACAAGACTCAAAGAGGAGTAGGCTCTCAACACCAATACTTAGATGAGCAACATGAAAAACACTGGGGAGATGTCTTTGAACTTGGAAATCATGCTTGGTCCAAGGATCCATCCAAGAGTGTTATCAGTTTTGAACTTCTATGGAAATTTCTGTAATAAAAGCATAAAAGTGTTGTTGCAAACCAGAACTTCTTGGGGAAGCAGAAGTTTCTTTTTTTTTTCAATTTTCCAAAGTCAAAGAAACTTAAATGTTTTTCAGTATGTTTTCCAAAAAAAGATTTCCTAAAAAAAACTTGTCATTTTCAGAGTTAAATTGTAATCAAGTGATGGCATTTTGCATAACAAAAGAAAATAAGAAGCTGAACAACAAAATTCACAGGCAAAGTTTGTATTTTATTCAAGAATGGTAGCTTGCCAATGGCAAAAACTCCATGAGAAATTACAATTTGAAAATGGCAATGGGGAAGGGTCTACATTGAATCCAACGACCACTACAATCCCTAATAACTAAAACTGCCCGACACCTTGCTTCCGACGAGAGCAATTGGATCGATCTTCCAGTATGATTCTTCAGTAATGGTAAACACCATCTGACACAGTCAAATGCCTTTGTCCCTAACTTTTGCCTGGATCGCCCTTTCGGGTTTTCAATCCACCGGGACGCTCTTTTTTGCCTAAGCCGCCCTTTCGGGTTTTCAACTTAGCGAGCTCTTATTTTTTCATTTTTATCCCTAACTTTTGCCTGGATCTCCTTCATAGGTTTTGATCCACCGGGATACCCATTTTTGCATAGGTCGCCATTTCTGGTTTTCGACCTATCGGGTTTTATTTAGGCATAATATTTTTTGACTGCATCAGAATTCACCGGGTGTTTTAGCTGTTCACCATCCATAGTTGTAAGGATTAAAGAACCTCCGGAGAATGCCACCTTCACAACATATGGACCTTCATAGTTAGGACTCCATTTTCCACGCATGTCTTTGTGGACTGGCAAAATTTTCTTGAGTACAAGATCTCCTTCTCTGAATTCTCGGATGCGGACTTTCTTGTCAAATGCTCTCTTGATGCGCTTCTGGTACATCTGGCCATGGCACATGGCGGTCATTCTCTTCTCATCAATGAGGTTCAGTTGGTCATATCTGCTCTGGACCCACTCAGCTTCCTCCAGTTTAGTTTCCATCAAGATTCTCAAAGACGGTATCTCTACTTCAATAGGGAGAACTGCATCCATCCCATACACCAGAGAGAAAGGGGTTGCCCCTGTTGAAGTGCGAACTGATGTTCTGTATCCGTGTAAAGCATATGGTAACATCTCGTGCCAATCTTTGTAAGTTTTTACCATCTTCTGCAGAATCTTTTTGATGTTCTTGTTTGCTGCTTCAACAGCTCCATTCATCTTCGGACGATACGGAGAAGAGTTATGATGTTCAATCTTGAATGTCTCACACAGCTCTTTCATTGTTTTGTTGTTCAAATTGGTCCCATTATCTGTTATGATTCGGCTTGGGATCCCATAGCGGCAGATAATTTGGTTCTTGATGAAACGGGCAACCACTTGCTTTGTCACATTGGCGTAGGAAGCTGCTTCTACCCATTTGGTGAAGTAATCAATTGCAACCAAGATAAACCGATGACCATTGGAAGCTTTAGGCTCAATTGCCCCTATCATGTCAATGCCCCACATTGAGAAAGGCCAAGGCGATGACAAAACATTCAAAAGTGTTGGAGGTACGTGCACCTTGTCGGCATAGATCTGACATTTATGACACTTCCTGGCATACTTGAAACAATCTGATTCCATGGTCAACCAGAAGTATCCAGCTCTCAAAATCTTCCTGGACATGGCATGTCCATTGGCATGTGTTCCAAATGATCCTTCATGGATTTCCCTGATCAATAAGTCTGCTTCGCGCTTGTCCACACATCTGAGCAGAACCATATCATGATTTCTCTTGTAAAGCACATTGTTGCTGAGGAAAAACTTGGACGCCAATCTCCTTAAAGTTTTCTTGTCTAGATTTGTTGCGTCAGCTGGGTACTCCTGATTTTGCAAATAGTTCTTGATGTCATAGAACCACGGTTTCTCATCAGTTTCCTCTTCGACCAGTAGACAGTAAGCTGGTGCAGTTCTTCGCTCGATTGTAATGAGTGGAGCTTCATTAAGAAATCTGACTTGAAACATAGAGGCCAACATAGCCAAAGCATCTGCAATTTGGTTCTCTGCCCTCGGAACATGATGGAAAGTGACTTCATCAAAGTATTTGATCAATTCCACAATGTGGGCACGGTATGGGATCAACTTCTCATCACGGGTCTCCCATTCGCCTTTGACTTGGTAGATTACCAAGGCTGAGTCTCCGTATACATCAAGGATCTTGATTCTAGTATCAATTGCAGCTTCGATACCCAAAACACAAGCTTCATACTCTGCGATGTTGTTTGTACAGTCAAAACACAATCTAGCCGTGAAGGGAGTATAACCGCCATCAGGGTTCATCAAAACAACTCCTACACCATGCCCCATGTAGTTAGAGGAACCATCAAACATCATCTTCCAACGAGACCCTGGCTCGGGACCTTCATCTGGATCTGGAACTTTGCAGTCCTTTATCAGCATAATGTCTTCGTCCGGGAAATCGAATTTCAAAGGTTCATAGTCTTCTACAGGATGATCAGCAAGGTATTCAGATAAAACACTGCCTTTAATGGACTTCTGGGTTACATACTGGATATCATACTCGGATAACAACATGTGCCAACGGGCGAGTCTTCCAGTCAAAGCAGGCTTCTCAAAGATGTACTTTATTGGATCCATTTTCGAGACCAACAAAGTAGTGTGACAAATCATGTACTGCCTGAGACGTCTGGCCGCCCATGCCAAGGCACAGCAAGTCTTCTCTAAAAGTGAGTATCTGCTCTCACAGTCTGTGAACTTCTTGCTTAGGTAATAAATGGCGTGCTCCTTACGACCAGTTTCGTCTTGTTGGCCTAATACGCAACCCATAGATCCCTCGAGCACGGTCAGATACATGAAAAGAGGCTTCCCTGGGGTAGGTGGGATCAAGATAGGGGGTTCCTGTAGATAAACCTTAATCTTCTCAAAAGCCAGTTGACAATCAGGACTCCACTCAATTGCTTGATTCTTCCGGAGTAACTTGAATAAAGGCTCACAAGTAGCAGTCATGTTAGAGATAAATCTGGAGATGTAGTTCAATCTTCCAAGGAAACCTCTGACTTGCTTTTCTGTTTTTGGAGCTGGCATCTCTTGAATTGCTCTGACCTTATCTGGATCTACTTCAATTCCTTGCTGACTAACAATAAAACCAAGTAACTTTCCCGATCGGACACCAAAAGTACACTTAGCTGGATTCAGACGCAGTTGGAACTTTCTGAGGCGCTCAAATAACTTCAAGAGATGATTCAAATGAGCCTCCTCACTCTGTGATTTGGCAATCATATCATCCACATAGACTTCTATCTCTTTATGCATCATATCATGAAAAAGGGTGACCATTGCCCTCTGATAGGTGGCTCCTGCATTTCTGAGACCGAACGGCATAACTTTGTAACAATAAGTGCCCCATGGTGTGATGAACGTAGTCTTTTCCATATCATCAGGATCCATCTTGATCTGGTTGTATCCTGAAAACCCATCCATGAAGGAGAAAATAGCAAATTTAGCAGTGTTGTCAACCAAAGTATCAATATGCGGGAGAGGGAAATCGTCCTTCGGACTGGCTTTGTTCAAATCCCTATAGTCCACACACATTCTGACTTTGCCATCCTTTTTAGGGACTGGCACAATATTAGCTACCCACTCAGGGTACTTTGCAACTGCGAGGAATCCAGCATCAAACTGCCTTTTGACCTCTTCTCGAATCTTCAGAGCCATGTCTGGTCTTGTTCTTCGAAGCTTTTGCTTTACAGGAGGGCAATCTGGTCGAAGAGGTAACTTGTGGACCACTATGTCTGTGTCTAACCCGGGCATATCTTGATACGACCATGCAAACACATCTACATACTCTCTGAGAAGCTTGACCAATCTTTCTCTGATGTCTGCCCCAAGTGTTGTACCAATCTTGACTTCCTTCTTGTCTTCATCAGTGCCAAGATTGATGGTCTCTGCCTGCTCCTTATGTGGCTGAAGATCTGTGTGCTCATTCTCAACCAATCTTGCCAGTTCTTCGGGAATGTCACAATCTTCCTCACTTTCATCTTCCGCTTGGTAGATGGGAGAATCAAAGTTAGGAGAGAATGTGGAGTCATTGGATTCAACAGGGTTTTCGTTTATTCTGCATATGATAATGATTTGCTTTTATTAAAAGTGGAAAATAGAGAAATGCAAAAGAAAAAGCTTTTTATTGGTTTTGAAAGATTGCCATCTTCTTTTAAAAGTGAAAAGAGAGAAAAACAGTAAATGATCAAAATAAGAGTTTAACAAAATGCCTTCATTGATAATAACTTTAAAAATGAGAAGGGGCCCTACAAAATATTCCCATAGCCTTGGGCAGAGCTAGGGAACTTGAAAACATTGAAAAAACAACAAATTACTTTGACAATGGAAAAAACTCTGGGATCTCGACTGCCTCCCAATTGTCCAAGGCTTCTTCACACTGATACACCAGATGATTCACATCCTCATCTTCAGAAACTCCATCAATTGCGTTGACCCGATAACCAGCACTGGAAAACACCTCTTGAATGGTCTTCAGACGTCCTTTAACGGAGGTTGACGCTCCTTCTTTCACATGAGTTGGTTTGTAACCCAACCCGCAACGATCTAGCTTCTGTTTGACTTCGATGACATCACCCCAACCTTCATAGCTTCTTTCTTCAATGGTGGAAATGGTACTCTTCAGCGATGCAAAAGATGGGATACCCTTCCCTTTTGGTTCCTCAACTTCCAAAAGGACAGCATTGGCTATCTCAAGAGCTTGGAAAGAAGTTTCCAAAGCATCTTCATCAGCCTCAATATAGCTAAAGGATGAAAGGTTGCTAACCATGAGGTCCTCTTCCCCAGACACGGTCACCAGCTTGTTATTGACTACAAACTTCATCTTTTGATGTAGGGTAGAAGTGACTGCCCCAGCCGCATGGATCCAAGGTCTTCCCAGCAAGCAACTGTAGTTAGGATTGATGTCCATAACCTGGAAAGTGATTTTGAAGACCTGCGGCCCAATCAAGATTGGTAGGTCTACTTCTCCAATAACGGTTCTCCTTGACCCATCAAATGCTTTCACAATCAGTGCGCTGGGCCTCATCTCTGCCCCTTGATAAGATAACTTAGCCAGTGTTCTTTTCGGCAAAACATTCAAAGAAGATCCTGTATCCACAAGAACTCTTGCTAAAGTATCCTCTTGACATTTCACTGATATGTGGAGAGCACGGTTGTGGTCTAAGCCCTCCTTTGGAAGCTCCTCCATACTGAAACTGAGGTTGTTACACGCAGTGATATTGGCAATGACTCCATCAAACTGATTCACTGTTATATCGTGCGTAACATGGGCTTGAGCTAACAACTTAAGCGCACTTCGATGAGCCGGAGAATGCATAAGAAGTGATAGGATAGATATTTTGGAAGGCGTTTGATGCAGCTGATCAATTACCTTATAATCACTCTTCTTTATGATTCTGAGGAACTCTGCATCCTCTTCTCCCAAGACTACCTCTTTATCTTTGTTGACAACAACTGGTATGACTTCTTTAGGCGGAGCCGTATTGGCTTGCTGGGTATATACACGACCACTGCGAGTCAAACGACCTGCACCCGCTATATCAGTACTTGCAACTTTTGAACCTTCCTTCTGATTAGCTTTATCAATCTTCTGATGAACTTTCCCTGTATCATACTTCCAAGGAACTGCTTTAGTGTCCTCATAAAGGAAAGGGTTACTCCTTTGTTCAAATCTTGGCTCAGGTATGTTGAAAATTGGCACCACAGATTCTGGAGTATTGAAGACAGGTTGAACTCCTGAAGATTCAGGCAGGTTGAACACTGGCACCCAGGTAGAATTAGATTCCGGCAAGTTGAAGATGGGTTCAATTACTGCCACTTCATTCCTCTTCATATGACTGCTCACTTGCAAGACACCTTCATCAATCAAATCTTGAACATCTTTTAAGACCGATTCACATCCCTTTGGACTATCAACACAACCTTCACAATTCTGATGGCAGCTCTTCAATATACCCGCCTCTACTAACTTCGCATGGAAGTCTCTAAGCGGGGTCTTGATCTCGGTGGCATTGAAAATCAAACCTTCTTCGGACTCATCAACAATAGCATTTATAGACCCATGCTTGGGTAAAGGATTATCTTTGACATTCGGACCAGTATTCCCAAATGACAGAATGTTCTTCTCCATCAAATCTTTCACTATATACTTCAAAGCATAACAACCCTCCAAATCGTGCCCCGGGGCACCTTCATGGAATAAACAGTGAGCATTTGGGTTATAATTTGGCGGGAGCGGACTTGGTGGAGGACCCAAAGGCCTGGGAGTAACCAAACCCTTCTTCAGCAGTGAAGGATATAACTCAGTATAAGTTATAGGGATTCGAGGATTAGGAGGCCTTCCACCTGGTCTTCTGTTCTGAAAGTTGGGATTTGGATGAGGAGCTGGAGTCCTCTGCTGGTAGGCTGAAGCATTGGGCGCTTGTTGATAGCCTGGATTGTTGATCATTGGTTGATAAGGTTGAATCATTGGAGCCGCTTGTTGGTACATCGGTACTGCTTGAGCTGGCCGATACATGGGGACTTGTGGATTAAATGCTGGTTGAACCGCCGCTACATAAGGATGTTGGGCATACTGTTGTTGATGAGCATATTGTTGTTGACGAGCATACTGATGTTGAGCCATAGGTGAAGGTCTCTGCCAAAGCGGATTTCTTCTTTGACCTGTCATTATGGCATTCGTCTCACCCTCTTTCTTCTTATGGAAGTTGCTGGTAAATTTCTTAACATTACTTCCACTGCCAGTGCTGGAACTACCAGATGCACCACTCATCTTACCACTTTTCAAACCGAGTTCTACCTTGATTCCCACAGCCACTAAATCAGAAAAACTAGCAGTTATACTCCCCACCATTCTCTCATAGAATTCTGGTCGCACAGTGTCAACAAACCAGTCAGCTAATTCTTTTTCAGTCAATGGGGGCTCTACTTGAGAAGCGGTTCCTCTCCACCTCTGAGCATACTCTTTAAAGGATTCAGACTCTTTCTGGGACATGCTTAGCAATTGCCTCCTATCGGGAGCAAGGTCCATGTTGTATTTGTATTGTTGGATGAAAGCATCTGCCAAGTCTTGGAAACTGCGAATCTTAGACTGGTCAAGCGTCAGATACCATTTAGAGGAGATTCCCTTCAGACTGTCTTGAAAGCAGTGGATCATTAACTTATCATTGTCCACCTGAGCAGCCATTCTTCGATAGTACATCAAAAGATGGTTCTTAGGACAAGTTGCACCCTCATACATATCAAACGTGGGTATCTTGAACTTTGGAGGTATTACCAATCCAGACACCAGACACATTTCTCTGGCAGCAGCACCAAAGATCTGGTCACCTTCAATCGCTCTCAACCTTTTTTCAAGGGTATCAAAATTCTCCTGCATCTTCACATGTTTCTCATCCCCGTTTTCAGACATATCTGGCGCTTCATACCCTTGATGGTCATTAAAGTACGGTTGGGCACGGGTGTGCACAATGTCTTGTGTAAAATTAGCAACGGCATGATTCTCTTCATTAGTCACAGGAACAGTTTGTTGAGCAGCAAATCCCTGAGGAGGAGGCACAAAACCTTGGAAAGGAAATGCCATGCCCCGGGAAGGAGGTGCAAAACTTTGAGAAGCTAAGCCTTGGGACGGAGGGAAGAAACCCTGAGCAGCAAATCCTTGGGAAGGAGGTATAAAACTCTGAGTAGCAAAACCTTGAGAAGGAGGGAAGAAACCCTGAGCAGCAAGTCCTTGGGAAGAAGGAATAAAACTTTGAGTAGCAAACCCTTGGGAAGAAGGAATAAAACTTTGAGAAGCAAATCCTTGGGAAGAAGGAATAAAACTTTGAGAAGCAAAACCTTGAGAAGGAGGGACGAATCCATGAGTAGCCATTCCTTGAGAAGAGGGAATGAAACTTTGAGAAGCAAAACCATGAGGAGGAGGGACGAATCCATGCGGAAGTCCAAAAGGAGGCCAGGTCACAGGGGTAATGACTGATGATGTAGGCTCAGTCGTTGCAGTGACAATTTCAGTCGTTGCAGTGACAATTTCTGACACCACAGCCCGTTGGGTATCCATCTTCGCTCGAATAACTTGCAACATTTCCATCATCTGACCCATATCTCCACGAATATCAGAAAGCTCTTCGTTAACTCTGTCCATCTCTAGGTCTCTTTCAGCCATCCTCTTTCTGGCTTGAGCTCGAGTGTAGTATTTGCGTGAGAGCCTCAGTGTGAAAGCTGAATTGAGAGCAGATGACGGGAATGAGTTTTATATGAAAAAATGCAAATGAAATGCAAATGAAATGCCAAATGTATAAGTGCGATGCGAAAATTAAATTTTATTCAAGGAACTTAAGAAACACTTTGCAAATACCAAGGAAAACATAATAATCAAAAGGATATGATTTCATTAAATTCAAAAGTGATACAAAGTCTTGAGTACACTTTCAAAAATCCCAAACAAAGCTTAATAAAGACAAAGACAGAGTCTTAAGGAGATTCTCCTAAGAGCCTCAAGTTGAGCTTCTCGATGTGTGCCTTCATCTGAGCCCTTTCAAGCATAAGTTGATCCACGATCGACTTCCAAGAAGTGTCCTCTTGAGTGCTGGAGGAAAATAAATCCTCTGGTGCTTTCCTTTTCTTGCTGGAGAGCTCTTCTTCTTCCTTCATCTTCAGTTGTCTTCTAAGTTCCTCATTCTCACTACTGATGATCTGATGTCGATTCTTCCATGCATTCTTCTCTCGAATCTCTTTCTCCAAATCAATCTTCAGCTTCTCTGCATCATCCATAAAGATTAGAATGGGTTTCTTGAAGGTCATAGGATCCTGGCGAGGGTAAGGCATCTTCAGACTGATTGCCCTATCTCGTACCCATTGGAGATAGGGTTCCATAGAAACACAATTCGGCTTTCCCAAGCTACTCCTCCCTTTCCTATGGATGCACTTCCAAGCTTGCATAATCTGTTTCTTGAGCTCTGGTTCTTCGTCATCCTTAAAGAAAATTCCTTCCACTTCAACACTCTTAGGCTTGTCCTTCAATGGATACCCGAGTTGACGGCGAGCCAAAACTGGATTATAGCTGATTCCTCCCTTAGTGCCAAGAAGAGGCACATTAGCAAAATCACCACAGCTATCAATAATCAATATTCCATCATAAGCACGATTGTACCAGCTAATGTCAGAGTGGGTAAGAGACATGATCCTTTGTGACCACCACAAACCATCCTTAAGGTTCCAAAATGAAGATGACTTAGGCAAGTGCGAAATAAACCACTCATATAGCAATGATGCACAACAAGTAACCATCCCTCCCTTATGGTGATTCCTCAGATGGATGGAATGATAAGTGTCTCCGAGCAAAGTAGGGACCGGGTTCTTCTTCAGAAAGATCTTGATGGCGTTCAGGTCGACGAAGTCTTCAAAGTTTGGGAAAAGCAGCACTCCATATATCAGCAGAATAAAAGTCGCCTCAAAAGCTTTCATATCCTTCACATCAACAAAATTCTTGGCCTTTTCTATCAGAAACATTGTAGGGAATCCAAAGATCTTTCCTTTATAAGTCATATTTGCCTTGACCTCAGGAACACTCAAATATGTCGCCTTTGCAATCTCTGCTTCTTCAGGGTCCTTCTCTAGAACAGGGAATGGAAACTCATCCTTAACACGTGATCCTACCAGAACTGAATACTCTTCCAAAGTAGGCGCCAATTGGTAATCAGGGAACGTAAAACAGTGGTAGAGTGGATCATAAAACTGGAGCATCACAGAGAGCAACCTTCCATCCCAATCAGTCTTCAGTAAGGCTAAGAGTCTCCTATGCTTTTCCATGAAGGCTTCTTGATCCAAAACCAAATCTCTTAATTTCCTTAGGTCTTCAAGTTTGGGAGTTTTGAATGTGTACTTGACGGTCTTTCTTCTTCCAAAATCCATGATGATACCTATGATATTTGCAAAAATAAAGTTTCTGAGTTCCTTGAATAAATGGTAAAATGATGCTTCATGATGCGTGAATGCAACAAACACAAACAAGGCTTAGGTTCAAAGCTTGCATGAGGTCAAAGGTTCAACCCTCCCAAAAGGTATGTACTATGAGTTTATTTGTACCTGTACAACGGGTTCTAAAAGTTCCCAAAATCACTGTCCCATCTTTCGGATATTACCGACTTCCCAACTCGACTTGGTAATCAGTAATATTCTCAAGAGAGTCTCATCCGAGTGCAGTATCGCGTATCAACTATTTTGGATTTGCATCCTCATAGTCATCGCACTACATCCCTAAAAAGGCCAAGTGGGGGTAAATGTTCTACGGTCCTCAGCATTAATAGCTCTCAAGTCGAATATAGTAATGTTTTCACGACTGAACTCGATCAACAAAACTACATCCGAGGAGGCCTCCGCTGAGTGGTGGTGTCTCAAGTCAACTTGGTCGGGACTCAACTCCCTACAAGCCTTCTTGAATATACCACCGTCCTATCTTATTTTGCACTCAAGTCCGGGTTAGGACTTATCTCACCACACATGGAACACCCAACAAAAATCCAAAATAATAACAAGCAATACAACAACAAATATACAAATATACAAGGTGGGCTTAACCCTCAAAAATAGTGTCCCCAGTGAAGTCGCCATTTTCTGTTGTTGCGGTGAGAATCGGATACCAAGCTATTAAGTGAGCTTGAATCGCAAAACTTTATGTTCACCACCGACTTTAATTTAATCCAAAGGGAAAAGGGAAAAAGATCGTAAAAACCCTAAATGAGGAGAAACTAGGTTCGGGGGTTGATTATACCTAGGGAAGGTGTTAGCATCCTAAGCATCCGCAGTATCCTACGGGAACCTCTTGTTGATATTTGCATTATTGTTGTTTATTGCTTGTTAAAATTATGGGAACCTAAGGTTTTATTTCTAATGGTGCTCGCACAACATCGCATCGATGCCTACGTATCGGGTATAGAATCAGAGCACTCGTAGTTCTCCTAAGGATTAACGAACACTTGGTTACGCTCAAGGTTCGCGGGGGAAGGTAAGTGTTATGGCAAACACTCACGTGACTTTAGGAAAGTCACAAAAAGTTATAAAATAAAAAGCTAAGGACCTAATGGCTAAGGACCTAAGGATGAGGGACCTAATTGCTAAGGTCAAAAAAGGTAACTAGGGATGGCTAAACTTCCTATGACATGGAGTCAACTGCAGGAGTCTTTCCCTTATGGATTGAAATGCATAAACAAATATAAGTGAGGGTGCAAGCTCCTAAGACTAGGCAAAGGTTGCTACTTGCAAAAATAAACTGAATGAAGTAAATGGAAATAAAAGACAAAGGCTTAGTAACCGGGTTATGGCTCGATATATGGATCGAGGATGCGGGGGTGGAAAACAAGCGCAGTGCGTCAATTTGTTTAAGTTAGAAAGCTGTGAAGTGTAAGGAATGTGCAGACGGCGATCGTAAACGACCGACTTACGTGTGTGAGTGTAGTGAAGTGAAGTTCACTTGGCGTTGGACCAAGGAATTTATTATTTTTGAAATGAGGTTAGTATGGTGTAAAGACGCGATAAATAATAAATAAATAAGTAAAGTGAAATAAATTATGAGAATAGAATGAAATGAATTAAATAAATTAAATAGAATAAATAATGAATTAAATGGAATAAGAAATAAATAAATGTATGAAATAGAAATAAATAAAATGCATGGCCTCATATGGGTCACGATTAATCGGAAACGATTTATCGTGACCTTTTGTCATATCATCGGCCCTAAAAAGAGAAAAATAAATGGATAGATTATTAAATAGTTATCTAACATATATTTCCTTTTTTATAACCTTTTTTAAAATAAATTGAAAATAGAATAAATTAAATAGAATAGAATAAATAAATGAATAAAAAATGGCCTCAAATTGGTTTAGACAAAATTGACAAAGTCAAATATCAATAAACCACATGTTCTTATCATAGGCCCAAACAAATATATATCAAAGTAGAAATATGGCCTTAAATTCTAAACAATATATATTTTCATATTTTTTTGTTGAAAACATAAAGATAAAATTAAGAATGATAAAAATAAAGGATAAGCATAATATTTACGTGAAAATTTGGTATGGGAAAATCATGATTATTCTTTAAAATCTTAACACGGACATGTTTCATTAAATAAATAAAAAAAGAATTAAAGAAAACAAACAAATGGGTCTAAATAAGGAAGCCCACAACCCACTCTAAAAAAGAAATCTATTTCTTAACCCTAAAAACAAACAAAAAAAATATCATATATAAACATTGAAAGAAATATAAACTTATATATAAAAAATAGACAAGAAATAAAATAATAATAATAAAAAAACAAAATTAAAGCAAGTGGGAACTCCTCTTTCTACGTGACACAACCACCACCACTTAACTTCTCCATTTTTTTCTCAATTAATAAAAACAATAATAATAAAAAAAAAATAAAAATAAAACAACAATTAATTTATGGGACATGACATTATTATTTTTTTTTAAAAAAATTGAGAAAATAAAAATATAACAACACATTAACAATTGAGAAACAATATTATCAATTCTCTCTCATTGTTCTACTGTAACAGAACAAAAACAAACACAACAAGAGTTTCTTCTTTTTTTTGAAATCTCAGTATCAAATTCGTGAAATCAAATAAAATCAACTCTCTCAAATCGCGGTCTCTCTGTTTCGCTCTCGGTTCACTCTCGCTCTCCGATCTCTCTCGGTGCGTTTTGATGGTGGCCGGCGGAGGTTAAAGGGTGGTTCGCGGGTTGCGATTTGGTGGAGTTTCACGGTGGAGTTCGTGTTTGCGCAATCTTTCCCGGCGGTGACGGCGGCACGAATCGGTGAAGGGTCATGGTTGGATTGGGTTTTGTTGCGGGTTGAGGTGATGTTTTCCGAGGAAGATGAAGAACAAAGTATCCCTTGAAGATCCGACTCAGAAGGTTCAGGTTCGCTATTCCCTTCACTTGTTTCTCTTGTATCTTCTTCTTTTTTGGTTTAATCTCGCTTCGTCTGAGCCTCTCACAACAATTCCTCTCAGTTACGGCGGCGACGGCGCTCATAGACTCACAGCCTCGCTCTCGGCTCAAACTTACGAGCGATTCTCAACATTTTTTTTTTGGGATTTTGTGCGTCTCTGAACAGTAAGGGTTCCGCGTCTTTCACGGCTTGTTTGGTGATGTTAATGGATTCTGGTTTTCTTGGTTTGCTCACGTGACTCGGTTTTGTTTTCAACTTGTTCTATGATGATGGATTTGGTTTGGATTTTCTGGATTTTGTGATTCGGTTCAGTTTCACAATTAACAGGTTTGGTTGTGCGAGCGGCTTTGTGGAAGGATTATGTTTCGGTGATAGTTAGATGGCGGCGGATTGAGGTTCACAGGCGGTGAATGGAGGAGTCTTGGTTTCAGGTTTGGAGTAGTTTGGTTTTTGTCTCTGTTCTGGTGTTCAACTGACATGGATTTTCTATTTTTTTGATTTTCACTCCATCTTATTTTCTCTGGTTGTTTTTGTTTATGGCAGGTGATGGCGATTTGCAGGTGGATGTTGATTTGTTGTGTTGATGAGAGTTGGGGTTTGCAGGTCGGTGAATGAGGGTTTCGGTGCAGCTTGTTAAGGGAGTAGTTTGTACAGCGGATTGAGACAGTGCAAGGGTCTTTGCGGGTTTTGTAAAGTAAGTTTTTTCTGGTTTTAAAAAGGGATGAGTTTCTGAGTTTGCAGTGGTGAAAGTTATGAGAGGTTTGTGATTGCGTCTGAAGAGGGTTGGGTTATGTGGCTGGGGTTGTTAGGAGTTTTGGACGGTTGATGGTGGAAGGGAGGTGATGCGAAGGATTTAATGAGAGGTCGAGGAAGGTTTTATGGTTGCTCACATTGTCTTGTTAGTGTACTGTTTATGGAGGAAGTTGATAATGGTTGTGTTGCAAGAGTGTGGGTGGAGTTTGATTTCTTGAAAAAAACAGATTGATGACCAACAAAAAAATGAAATGAGGGTAAGCTTTTTTTTATTTTGAACTTTTCTTCTATCTATTATTTTCCACTGTTATTTTCTATGAAATATTTATGATGAAGTTTTAGATTTTTTGAGTTTTTATATGACTTTTATTTTGATATATGCAGGTTTGAAATGAAACAAAAAAGAAGCTAAATATGGACAAGATGCTAAAAAAAAGGGTGAAAGGAAACAAGGACAATACCGACCCGAATGTTATCGGGGTGACGAATCCTCGCCGGTAAGTGTTGCTTCTCTTTGCTGGTGATCCAACCCCCTTGTTGTTGCTTGTTGTGTGACTGTTTGTGGTGTGTTTGATGCTGATTTTTGAATGTTTGCAATGTGTTCTGAGGCTGGATTTTTGGGACTATTTTTGTTGTGTTTGAGGGGGCTGCTTTCAGTGTGTATTTGTGTGTATAACAGGGCTGGTTTATGTAGTATTGAAAGCTGAAATTTGTGTAATTTTCTGAGTTGTTTTGGGGCTGTTTTGATGCTGTCTTTTAAGGCTTGTAACAGAGTGTGTTTGGCTGAATTTTTTTGGTTTTGAGTGCTGTATTTTTTTGTGTATGAATGAGAGTTGTTTGTGGTTATTTTTGAGACTGTTTGAGTGAGTTTTGTGGCTGAGTTTGTGTATGTTTTTTTTTTTACTGTTAAGGGCTGAACTTTGAGACTGATTTGTAGTGCCTTTGGACTGAATTTTTTTTGCCTTGCTTGTAGGTGAAGGGTTGGAGGAAAGGGGACAGCAGTCTGAATTTTGCTGCTGTGAGTGGAGCAGGATTTTGGTTGGTGGCTGCATGCTGATTTTGTTGATTTGGAGCAGGCTGAATTTTGTATTCTTGTGTTGCTATGTTGTGCTGCATTGTTGTATTTTGTGCAGAATTTTTTTGTACACTTTTTTCTATGCAATTGTAATATAAACAAAATAATATTTGGAATAAAGAGAAGTTGATTATTTACACTATGGTTTGAAATTGAAACTTGAAAAAAGAAACTCTAAATTAGAATCTAAATAAAAACTTAAATTAGAAATGAATTAAAAAGAAATAAACTTAAAATTGAACATAACTCATAAACTTAAATAAATAACTTGGAATTAAAATTAATTTAGGACTTGAGAAATAAATTGGAATTTAGAAAATAAAAATGTGGATATGAATTAAAATGGAATAAATGGTTAAAAAATTAGAATTTGAATTAGAAGTGAATAAAAAAAGAATTAAACTTAAAATTGAAATAACTTAGAAACTTAAATAATTGAAATTAAAAATTAACTTTAGAATTTGAGAAATAAGTTTGGAATTTAGAAAATAAAAATGAATTGAAATTGACATTAGATTTAGAAATAACAACTTGAAAATGGAATAAAATTAAAAAAATTGAAGAATAGAAAATAAATTCAAAAATAAAACTTGAAAATGAAATAAAAATTAATTTTAAAAATGCGAACTTGAAAATGAAAAGAAATAACAAATAAATTTAGAAAAATTGAAAATTGAGCTAAAGGTTAGAAATAGAAATTAAAATAAAATCTTAACATAGGAACTTACAAATAGAAACGAAAATGGAAATTAAAAATTAAAAAAAATACGAAAATGAATTAAAAAGTCATAAATAAGTTAAATTAAAATGGAAGCTAGAAAATGAGAAGAAAACAACAGAAAATAAATCGGGAAAAATCCCTGCTAAATGCGATGAATGTATGATTATGATATGAGCGATTAGGGGTAAAATTTGGGGTGTGACACTACATGAACTGAAGCTTTTCAAACTTGAACTTTCATAGCCTCCCTTTGGTGCAAAATGGCTCCTCTGGTCCCCCTGAAGCTATTGAAATGCTTTGATGGAGCTTAAATGGGCTATTTTGAGAGGTTCAGTTCTGAGTTGGTAGAAAATGAGGTTCTTGTGTGTTGTGTTTCAGGCCATTATGAGGGGTGGGATTTGTTCTATGGGTGATGTGTGGTTGATTGGTGAAGAAATTTTTGAAGTTTGATGGCTAGATTGGGAGAATCGAAGAGAGGAAGTTCTTGGGAAATTTTGTGCAATCTGAGTGTGTGTGTGTGTGTGTGTGTGTGTGTCTTCTGAGCTCTTGTGTGTTGCGCTTTATAATCCTTAGGTAATGCATAAACAATTGGAATGAGTCAGAAGAGTAGATATCCACTGTGGAAATGGCATGGCTCAATTGGCCAAAAAGTCAAAAGTTGTGTACTTGAGGTATGGGCCATGGCAGAGTTGATTTGAGGGCTTGAGCTACCTCAGCTGGCTTCAAGGAGGACCTTAGGATCAAATGTTGTGAGCTGTATGGATTGGATCAAGAGCTTGCATAGTTTTTGCAATTTCACAACTTTGAGAATTCTTGAGATGCAAGTCATGAAAATCCTTGGTTCAAGGCTCAATTCTGACTTTGAGATGTTGTTTGATCATGCCATGATGTATTTGAGTGGATTAGAAGTCATGTAGAGGCCTGAAATTCACTTTTGCACATTTCCCTCTTTGACATGAACTTGAAAATTACAAGATTTTTCCCAACTTTGACTTGCCATATCTTGAGTTCTAGGATGAATCAAGAGGAGTTCTTGTACTTTTTGAAAATGGGAAGATTCAATCTACAACTCTCATGTTTGAAGAAAATTCATTTGAAACCTTTTTGATCAAGAAAGAGGAGGTTGAAAATCTTTCCCAAAATGGAAAGTTTACATTACAAGTAATGTCCAAAAATGGCAACTTTGCAAATGGCTCAAAATTCTCCAATCTTGTGAACTTATAACCACTCCCAAGATCAAATAAAGATCTTAGGACCTCAAATTGATGAAGATGACCCTTTGGTACCCTTGATGGAGGCCTCAGATGCCCTGATTCTGACTTTTCTTACACAACAAGTTACCATTTGATCAGATGACTTCCACAATGAATTTTTGCTTCAAATTTGATACACATGCTCCTTATAACATATATAGACCAATAGAATCAAGAATGGCCAAAAAAATTAAGTGTAAGGGCCTCAAACCCAACACCCTAATTTCTGGTCATCTGTGTAGGAAACCCTAAGCCTGCCTGGGTAGTTGTGCAATCCTCTGATATTTTGTGACTTTAAAGCAAACTTGGAGGTATAATATGATCATAGAATACTCATGGACCCTCTTGGCATGCTTCATGGCCTCTGAGATAACTCAAACCACTTCTAAGATTCATTTGATCACAAACCCTAGTTATGCAACTTATGTAGTGAAATAACTATGCAGTGTGAGATGGTATGCTTATGCAATGCAATATGAAGGATCACAAGCCAAGGTGTGAGAAAAAAGAGAGGGAAAATTTGGGGTGTTTACAAAAGGGATAAGCTATGGTGGGTTCTGCATTTTCTGTGTTTGTGATGGGGTGAAGCGATGGTTGAAGACGAAGGAGGAGGTTAAGTGGTGGGGAGTTTGAAGGGTTTTGCCTTAGAATCAATGAAGAGTCTTTGAAGTTTATGTTTTTTTCTCTTCTGTTTTTGTCTGTTCTTCCTGTTTGAGAAAATCCATGAGAGGTTATGTCGAACTACTTTTTTTTAACTGGTATCCTCTTCGAATGCCCCCCCCCCTGATGTCCTTTAACATGTCAAAAGTTCAAGCCTCCATTCTCTTTTTTTGAAATGTTACTTTCTACTTTTCTTGTTCAGGTATTGGTTTATCCATTTTGGTGATTGATTATAGTTGTTAATGTTGTTTTGTATGTGCAGGTATGAGGCTTTGTGCAAAGCAGTGGCATAATGGAGTGTTGTTGGTTTTGTACATGGGGATAGGTGTGGTCAAAGAAACAATAGGCTGGTTTGTTTTGGGTTATAGCATAGTGGTGCTGGAAACTGTAATGTACCGTATGACAAAAGATCACACAAACAAAATATCCCTTTATTGGATTAAATAAACAAACTTAAAACATGATTAATAAAACAAAATTAAACTAAAGATTAAATTAAAATTAAAATTTTAAAAATTAAACTTAAATAAAAATTAAACAATTGGAACTAATTTTAAAATACAAGCTAATTAAAATATCCTAAAACTTAATTAACTTCTAAACTAATTAAATTAGATTAGTTAGAAATGACTAATTAAAATTAAATAATTAAAATATAAACTAAGTTAAAATTAAATTGAAATTAACTTAAATTAAAATTGAAATGAAACTAGCTCTAAGAAAATTCTTATTATAAAAATTAAACTAAATTGAAAATTAGATTAAAATTAAAATTGAAAAATAAAAATCTATAAATAAAAATAAATAAAAGATTCTAAATAAAAATATAAAAATAAATAAATTACAAAATGAGAGAAAATGAGAGAAAATATTCTAAATAAAATACTAAGATTGAATCAAATTCTAAAATCTATATTAAAGTGAAACACATTCTAAAATAAATAAAAGATGACATTTAAAATGGTAAAATATATGATTAATAAAATGGACTAAAATGTAAAATGACTGACCATTGGTAATGCTATGAAATGCGCCAAATGGATGAAAATAAAATAAAAAAACTCGGTCAAAATTTAGGGTGTGACAGTTGCCCCTATTTAATCATTTGGAACCTGAATGTATGAATAACAATGTTTTTGGACATTCGATGTAAAAGAGGATTAGATATTAAAATACCTAAAATTTTGACCGAATGCAGATGAAATGCAATGATATTCAATGTTATGAATTCATGAGAGACTCTTTGTTTGCTGGGGATATGAGATATGAGATGAAATGAACCCTAATACGCTGAATGTTTTTAATGATGAATATGTTGCATATGGTATGCGGGAAATGATGAAGATATATGGTAATGGTGATCCACACAAAAAACTGAAGGTGAAGACTCACTAGGGATAACATATGTTGGGGATGACCATATCAACTCGGGGTTGAAAGGATAATCGATTCAGGGATCAAAAACATAAAGACAGGGATGATGACTCGGGGGGCCACACTGAAATAGAAATCAACTCGGGGGTTAAGGAAAAACAAAATCATTGACTCGGGGGGTCAAGCAAAGACAAAGATCAACTTGGGGGTTTAGAAAGTAAATAGCATTAACTCGGGGGTCACAAAATAATGACAAAAATTGACCCATGGATTGAAAACATAAAGGCAACTAGGGGGTCACACAAAAACAGATATCAACTTGGGGGTTGTGAAAAAGACAACATCATTGACTCGGGAGGTCAAACATAAAGGCATCAATGACTCGGGGGTCAAACAAAAACAGATATCAACTCGGGGGTTGAATAAAACATTGACTCGGGGGTCAAAAAAAACAGATATCAACTTGGGGGTTGAGCAAAAACATGGACTCGGGGGGGGGGGGGGGTCAAGCATAAACAGATATCAACTTGGGGGTTGAGAAAATAACAAAATCATTGACTCGGGGGTCAAGAAACACATCAACTCGGGGGTTGAGAAACTGAAGGAAAACAGATTGACTCAGGGGTCAAAAAAACACATCAACTCGGGGGTTGAGAAACTGAAGGCAACAGGATTGACTCGGGGGTTAAAAACCACATCAACTCGGGGGTTGAGAAACTGAAGGAGAACAGATTGACTCAGGGGTTGAGAAAATAACTAAAACGACATCGACTCGGGGGTCGAGAAAACTAGTCAACTCGGCGGTTGAGGAAAAGGAAATATTCAAAGTATTCGAAGTGATCAATCAACAGGTTCAAGTGTGACTGCTGGGGATCCCAATATATCAACTCGGCGGCTGAGGAGATAACTAACGACATCGACTCGGCGGTGGGGAAAACAATTCAACTCGGCGGTTGAGGAAAATAAATAAAAGACATCGACTCGGTGGTCGAGAAAATAATTCAACTCGGCGGTTGAGGAAAAAACTTAAAAGACATCGACTCGGCGGTCGGGAAAACAATTTAACTCGGCGGTTGAGGAAATAATTAAAACGACATCGACTCGGCGGTCAGGAAAACAAGAGTGAAGATTTTTCCAAAATTCCTTTGAGTATTTTCACCCAAAAACTCCATTTTCACCTCAAGTTTTCACGTCTTTGAATCTCCCTCAAGAGTGAAGATTTTTCCAAAATTCCTTCACAATATTCATCACTGAGCTCCATAGTACTTGCATTGGAATTCATCTGCAGCAACCATAGTGCAAGATCTGATTTCATCTTCTTCATCATCCAACTTGGATATGCAGCAAGATTCAAGGGGTTTCCAAGCATTTATTTTGCTCCAAAGTAGATTACAAGATCTCGCGGAAAGTTTTAGGGTTTCTTGGCACATGATCGAAAAAATAGCAAGTGTACTATTTTTATCGATATAGTAATAGTTGGGATTATCCCCAGTATTGATCTCTCAAGGACTGCGTAGGGAATATAAGTTTCTTATAAAAATTCAATCAGACAAAAGTTTCCTTCGGGGGTTTGGTTATTTAGAAGTTATAATAATAATTAGAAAATAATCAGTAAGAATAAAAATGACTTTGATAAATATAAGGAAATATGCTAGGGATGGTGTATAAAATGCTCTGTAAAACTAAACCTTCATAATCACTCAAAGAGACATGCCTTAAACCTTAGCCTACCAAATCTCAAGAGTTTTTTTCTTTAATTCCTTAACAGAAAAACCTTTGATCTTCTCCCTTGACCCTAATTCCTTAGAAGTCTTGGGAGAACATCAAGCAGTAGTTTTAAAAACATTTTTATCGGTTGTTATAGGGTATCCTCATTCCTAAGTGATATATACTGTAATATTATTTTATAAAAGCGTTAGGTTGGTTTATCCGACCTAAACCCTAACTATGTGTCGCGGACGACTTAAAATCTAAGAGTCGCCATCATATTTTTAAGGAAAATAATGATAAACCAAAAATCCCAAAAATAAAAGAAACTGGATAAGGAGTCGGTTAAGTGGGAGAAAGGTGTTAAGCAACTTTCACCTCTATTGTAATCAATAGGATCCTCTTTAGGTTTTTAGGGTATGTTTTGTTTGTTTTGAAAATAGTTATTTATTTATTTTATTTAAAATTAAGTTAAATGAAGTATTAATGTGATCTCTATATTTAAAATTAAATCCAAATTATTTATTAATGTACTCGTTAGGGTTTTACAACCATATGCCTACGTACCCTCAATTTTGAAGGATCAGAGTTCCCTTATCCCCTAATTGGTTGGTGTTTTTTATCCCCTTAATGTTTAAATTGTAATTACACCTTATCCCATTAATCCTAATCATTTATTTATACTCTCGAACTTTTAAGAGTTATATCCCATAATTTTATTCCTAATTAAATCCCCTAATATCCCTTAAGTCAATCCCTTATAATCCCTTACATTTATCCCTTATAAAGAAAATCCTTTAAATTTCTTATAATATAAGATAACATCAATCCCAATAATAAATTAATTCAATTATAAAAATAAATTGAACTATTAATTATAAAAATAGTTTTTCTTAGATAAAATCCTAATTTTAAAACTCAGGTTTGAAAATCCACCTTTTAGAAATATTGTTCATTCCTTTTAGATTCCAAAAATTGTAATAAAAATGTTAATATTATAACACATATTTTAAATCACAAAAATATAATTCACAATATAATCTCAAAAATAATTTTTGAGAAAAAAAATTATTTTTAAAGTATTAGAAACTTATAAGAATTTTATCCCCATTTATATTTAAAAATTATTAATCCCTAGATTATTAAAATTAGTTAATTATTTTATTAGTTTTCAAATTTTTATGGGTTAATAGTCATTTACCTCATTACAATATAGGCGAATTTTGATTTACCTCCCTTTAAAAAATATTTTTTGAATTACGTCCCTGAGTTTTTTGGGTAACCCCCTAAGCGTATAAAAATCATGGGGTAAATAAAAAAAATATTTTACAGGGGATAATTTTTCCATCTGTGGGGCAAAAGACTTAGAATTTTAAAATTTTAGGGGGCTAATCCAAAATTATTTTTTTAAGGGGGTAAATCAAAACACGCCTATATTGCAGGGGTAAATGACTATTAACCCAATTTTTATTAACTTATTAACTCCCAAATTAATAGTTTAAATATTTTAATATTATAAATCCATAAATTATTAAATCTTAATTATATGTATATATTAATTCCCTAATTTTATTAATTAACCACATAAATATTTTTTTCCAATAACCCATTCATCCCTAAATTACTAATTAAAGTATTTTAATATATTCAATATCCATATGTTATAAAAAAAAACTTAATCCTAATTTTTAACATTTTAATTAATCCCTAAATTTTAATAAATTCCTAAATTTAATTACTATCTTTTCCTAATCATGATTAGTCTTACCAAACCAAAGCCAAGCATTTGTGTGCATGTTTTATATTTATTTATTTTTAACGTAGAAATAATAGAGAAATAGCATGCTATAGTATGTTGTCATCAACCTGTCATGTTGTCTACATAATTCCCCATTTGTTTAGCATTCAGATTGTTGTACGATCATTATACTAATATATGGAAAAATATTAAGAATTTAGTAAAAAATAATAATTCTTTTCTTTTATGTTTATTAATTATTAATATTTTAATTAATAAGGTTTGATTAATATATAACAAACCCTTAATTAAAATTCGTTATGTTAAAATATAATTATTATCTATAAACACTCAATTATAACAAAAACGAATACATAAATACAAAAGATTAGTTTCTTGTTTAATTTAAATTAACACCACATTAAATAATCCCTTCAACAAACCCCAAACAAATTATACATGCAATATAAAATTAGTATTGAGATTCTATTTACCAATCTGATCTGCCGTGATCAATTTAAGTTATTGTTTTCCCCCTCCTATTCCTCACGTTCTTGTTCTTGGCGTATCTATTTTCAACTGATATAATCAAAACTTTTAATCAATATTTAATTTTAATTTTTGACTAATTAACCAATTATATTGATTCTTTCCAAAGACGAAAATAAAAAAAAATTTCCAATATTTTTATTTTTACAATTATTTGGATATTTTTTGTTAAAATATGAAGAAAAAAAGTGAAAATTAAATTTTTTTAATCACTAAAAACTAAATACAAAATTAAATTTACACCATAAAAAAAGATATTTTTGTGCTTTTTAAGATTTAAAAATAAGTAGAAAAGTTAGAAACAAATAAGAGAGAAAAAACACAAAAATTGAGGAAGATGGGTATCGAACTCACAACTTTTCACACTTATAGCCCTTATACCCTTTATCTTATATATATATATATATATATATATATATATATATATATATATATATATATATATATATATATATATATATATATATATATATATATATATTATTTCTTAAAATAAAAAATAAATATAACCCCTTTTAAAAATAAAAGAAATAAGAACTATGTATAAACTATTTTTTTATAAAACCCTTACCCTTAATATAATACTTCAATTAGAAAAATATCTCAATTAAAAATTATATAACATTATTTCTATAAATAGAATACTCTTAATAAATCCAAATAAACTTAATTTTAGACATACACTGAAAAACTATATATTTAACCTACCATATATAATCCCCCTCTTTTTAAATGAATAAAAAATATATATTAAAGGCCCAATAGTAAGACCTTATATCCCCTTATAAAATAAAAAGTCCTTATAAATAAAATTTTCTTATTTTAATAATCTTGCAAATAATTGTTAGATTTTAAAATAATTTTCTATAACAAACCCAATTTTATTTAAGAAATGACTAAAAATTATAAATAAATAAAAACCTCATAAAATTCACTTGATAATTTTATCTTTAAAATCTTGTCTTTAAAATATTAAAAAAAAAACAATTATGAAATATATCTAAAAAGTCAAAAGAGCCCCACTTTGACTTTTTAGACCATAGAAAAACCTTGGGTCAAAATTTAGGGTACGATAACTGCCCCTATTTAATCGGCTTTGAGTCGGACGGATGGTGTCGATGACCGTGAAGAAGAAAAATGTGGCAATTGGCTTTTTCATATGAGGATTCATAAAGGAGGTGATCAAAGTGTGGCAATTGGTTGATCTCTATATTGGATTCGAAGAATCAAGATAATCAGAGTGTGGCAGCTGGTTGTTCTTGAGGATTGTCTTGGAACAAATTTCTCTTAGGCAGAAGGGTGATGAGTTGAAGACTCAAGGAGATTTGTTCTTATTGAAGGTGGGTGAGAGTTTATCACTCTTTCTGGATTTCTGATTCTAGTCGGTGGCACAGTGAAGTTGAAGAATTTCAATTCTTGGATTATTATGGTATAGTAAGTCCAGTTGGTGGAACACATCTAAGATCATGGTGATAAGGTCTTAGTGTGTGGAAAATGTTCTAACTATGTGTTAGTACATTATCTTGGGTGTTTGTCTACATGTTTTCTATTTTTAGCCTACCTAATCATATGGGAGAATGATGAAGTAGTTGATCTATATTGGAAGAAACATGTAGAAGAGACTGAAGTAGATCAGGTATTGATTGCTTAGAAGTCTGTTTATGGACATTCATTCTAATTTCAGAATTAGTGTGAATGTGTTTTATCTGGATTGTATGGCCAAAGTATTGAAGAGATATTATGTTGGGCCAATGTTGTGTCAAGAACCTGTGTGCAGAAGATGTCAAGCTAGTATAGTCAGTGGTAACTACAAACCAAGAAGGGATCAAGTGTGCTTTGGTACAAGAAGTGAATGTGTTCAATTGGGAATTGAACAGAGGGTGAGCTCTTGAAGACATGAAGATGCGTCTTATGTTTTCCTTTCATCAAAGTGCATAGAAGCATGGAGTATCCTAGACAGAGGGAGTTTGTTACAAGTTTGTGCAGCTGATTTTGTGAAGTTAAGGGGGAGTAATACCTTAATCCGTTTTTGTGATGTTACACATCATGTTATGACATGTTCTACTAAGTATGTTTTCCTGATTAATTTTTATTACTTAGTGGTTGTGGTATGCATGTTCGTGTGATCCAGATAATGAGTATCATAGGAGTCTAGAAGGCTATATTGTATAAAGCTGCTCTCTGCAGATTATGTTAGATTCTTGAGGTGTTGTGAACCATATTATTGCACTGCTAGCAGACAGTATATGGTTGGATGTCAGAACATGTTTCAAGATATGTGTGTATTGTTCTCTTTTTGAGTATGTGTGGACGGCGCTGGCAGAAAAATGTGAAACACGCGGTTTTCTTGCGTGTTTGTTATTGGGCCATTTGTTTTGGGAGAACAAGTCAGATGGTCAAGGTCAGTTTTTGTTTCACAGTGAATGGTGCAGAAGTTTTTGCTCCTATAATAAAGATCTTGGACCAAGAACACTTCTTTTTCAAGGATATGACGTTACTATCTATGCCTTGGCTCCCTATTTATAGAAATGTATTCCCTCCTCCTCCAGTATGTGATTTTCTTGTTTTCATCTTTTCTTCTATTGGGGTTCTTTAGATTTTGGATGAATAATTCGTGGGTATGGTGCTGTGAGGGCTATGTTTGTCATGTTTTGGCCAAAAAGGGGGAGAAAGAGTATGTATAGATGTTGTACTCAGAAATGGAATCAATGGGTGTGCGAGCTTGAGAAATGGCATCAATGTCCTTATCAGAGAAGGTATCCTGCAGATAACATCAACGGTTTCTACAACATCAACAATTCCTCTTACAGCAACAACAAGTACTCCTCCTACAACTTCAAAGACAATTGTTCCGACAGACTCGTCTACAAAATCAACAATCATCTCTTCCATCATTTTAACAAACACTAGTTCAACCGCATCCGCTTCTACTACTACAACAGCCACTAACAACGACGTCTCCACAGTCACCATATACTACGACCCAGCAATGGTCCCTGATTCCAACAATTTTCAGCAACAATCTCAGCAACAACCTAGCTTCAGTCATTCACCACCACCACCATTCAGAAATCCTGTCACCATTTATCACAATCCACAGACAATAACGGTTCCTAACTCCGCTGCAATTAGTCTAGTCACCATCACGGTACCTGGACCCATTCCATATGAAAAAGATAATGTTGTACCATGGCACTATGGTTCAGACCTCTACTGCAACGGGGAGAAAGTCCTTCTTGATTCTTCAGCTCATACACCACAGGTGGATAATGTCGGGAGAGGAGGAGGCTTCACCCGAAGCGGACGCTTCTTCGCGTCACAAGTTCCAAGAATTAATACTGAGGCAGAGGATACTGCCAAAGCTAAAGGTAAAAATGTGGTGCCAGAAGAACGAGTTTTGAAAGAAGCCCATAAAACATCCTTTGATCAAGATGTGGATGAATTTATGAGGATAATCAAGAGAAGCGACTACAAGGTTGTGGATCAGCTCCACCAGACTCCTTCCAAGATCTCCATTTTATCATTTGTTTTGTGTTTAGAAGCTCGTCGGGATGCACTACTTAAAGTCATGCACGCAGTCTATGTTCCTGAGGAGATCACGGTGAATCAGCTAGAGACAGTGATGTCTAATGTTAATACTAGCCATGGGCTAGGCTTCACCAAGGCTGATTTGACTACGTAAGGTCGTCATCATAACAAGGCTTTACACATCACTCTGGAGTGTAAAGGGGCTGTGCTTTCACATGTTCTAGTAGATGTTGGGTCTTCACTCAATGTCTTGCCAAAGAAAGCCCTTGTCAAGCTTGAATATGATGGTATTGCTCTCCGACCAAGCAATCTGGTGGTCAGAGCTTTTGATGGTTCCAAGAGATCTGTTCTTGGAGAAGTGGAGCTTCCTGTGATAATTGGCCCACAGGTCTTTCAAACTACTTTCTACGTGATGGACATTCAGTCGGCCTACAGCTGTTTGTTGGGTCGACCATGGATTCACGCCACTGGCGCAGTTACGTCGACCCTTCACCAGAAATTGAAATACGAGTAGGAAGGGCAAATTATCACAATCTGTGGTGAAGAGGATATTTTTTTTAGCCATCTGGCCACCTACAAATACATTGAGATGGATGGTGAAATCCACGAGACCATGAGCCAAGGTTTCGAAGCCCTGAACGTCAATGAGGCGACAACTGAAGTATTTGCTGCATCCCAGGAGGATAGGATGGGTACTTCAATTGTCTCCTATCAACAAGCTCGGAAGGTTGTTAAAGATGGAAACGCCCAAGGCTGGGGCAAGTTGCTACCGGTGGAGAAGAAGGAGGACAAATTCGGTTTGGGTTACAAACCATTACGACAAGATCAAACAGAGGCTGCTAAGGAGCCCAAGTTCATAAGTAGGGGGATGATAACCCCAGATGCTGTCAATAACGTGGAAGATGAGGTGAAAAGCGACCTCAACCTGGAGAGCTGGATTTGTCCAAGGATCCCGGGCCAACAAGTCCTTAACTGGTCTTCCCAGGAAATTATAAGAGTTACTCATGCAGAGTAATTATTATTTCCTGCTTTTTTTAGCATGCATCAAGTCCTGTATCTTGCCCAAGGTGTTAGGACTCATTTTGTAATAGGGCCATATTTTTATTTTGTGCAAATGGAATATCAATGAATATTGGACATCTTTTGCAAACAATTTCCTTTTTCGCTCACTGTCTTTTCATTTTTACATTTTTGTACAAAACAATAAAATGGAAATGTTTTCAAAATAATAACTTCATTTACACTTTTTCTAAACAAGATTAAAATTGATCACTAAAAAGAACAAATCTCAACCATTGCAGAGATTATCCTCCACAATGCACCGACAACAGCACTACTATGACCTTGTATGACTTCGACAATCCAATTAATTAAGCAGATGAAGGGGTTGATGAAGATTATGAGTTTCCTGAAGAGTTACCCAGGTTGTTGAGGCAAGAAGAGAAAGTGATTACTCCTCATCAGGAGGAAATTGAAACTGTAAATCTTGGTACCGAGGAGGATTTGAAAGAAGTGAAGATTGGGGCCAGTCTGCAAGCTCCAGTAAAAGAACAGCTTGTCAGCATGCTTCGGGAATACGTCGACATCTTTGCTTGGTCCTATCAAGACATGTCAGGTCTAGATACGGTTATTATCATGCACAAGCTACCCTTGAAAGAAGATTTCCCACCGGTTAAATAAAAGCTACGCCGTACTCGCCCAGATATGGCCATGAAGATTAAGGAAGAAGTACAAAAGCAGTGGGACGCCGGTTTCCTTGCTGTAACTAGTTACCCGCTGTGGGTTGCTAACATTGTACCCGGGCCTAAGAAGGATGGAAAGGTGCGTATGTGTATGGATTATCGGGATCTGAACAGAGCTAGCCCAAAGGACGATTTCCCATTACCTCACATTGATGTATTGATCGACAACACAACTCAGTTCTCGGTATTTTCTTTCATGGATGGATTATCTGGGTATAATCAGATCAAGATGTCACCCGAAGACATGGAGAAAACAACCTTCATCACACCTTGGGGCACATTTTGTTACAAGGTAATGCCGTTTGGACTGAAGAATGCCGGTGCAACTTATCAACGGGCTATGGTAACGTTATTCCACGATATGATCCACAAAGAAAGTGAATGCTACGTGGATGATATGATTGTCAAGTCCCTTACTAAAGAGGATCATCTGGTAAATCTGTTGAAGTTGTTCAAGTGTCTGAGGAAATATCAGCTGAAGTTGAACCCCAACAAATGCACATTTGGGGTACGTTCTAGTAAGTTGCTGGGATTTATTGTAAGTGAAAAGGGAATTGAGGTTGATCCTGACAAAGTCAAAGCCATTCAGGAGATGCCCGCACCTAGCACTGAAAAAGAAGTTCGAGGGTTCTTAGGTAGATTGAACTACATATTAAGGTTCATATCTCATCTCATCGCAACCTGTGAACCCCTGTTCAAGTTGTTAAGAAAGGAGCAGACAGTCAGGTGGAACGACGATTGTTAGAAAGCTTTTGACAAGATCAAGGAGTACCTTCAAGAACCTCCAATTCTCATGCCTCCAATTGAAGGAAGACCTCTGATAATGTACCTGACAGTATTAGAAGGATCAATGGGGTGTGTGTTGGGCCAGCATGACGAGTCTGGTCGAAAAGAGTATGCAATATACTACCTAAGAAAAAATTTTACCGACTGTGAACAACGTTATTCACTGCTCGAGAAAACTTGTTGTGCTTTAGCGTGAGCTGCTCGCCGACTAAGACAGTATATGCTGACTCACACTACCTTATTGATCTCGAAAATGGACCCCGTCAAGTACATATTTGAGAAGCCAACACTTACTAGAAAGGTTGCAAGATGGAAAATGATTCTGACAGAGTATGACATTCAGTACACATCTCAAAAAGCCATCAAGGGCAGTGTACTGTCTGACTATCTGGCTAAGCAACCCATTGATGATTACCAACCCATGCGATTTGACTTCCCAGATGAAGACATCATGTATTTAAAAGCAAAAGACTGTGAAGAGCCAGTCTACACTGAAGGGCCTGACCCAGAAGAAGAATGGATTATGATGTTTGACGGGGCTGTCAATATGAATGGTCGTGGAGTTGGTGTAGTGCTCATTACACCTAAAGGAGTTCATATGCCTTTCCCGGAAAAAATCACATTTTCCTGCACTAACAATGATGCGTAATACGAAGCCTGTATCATGGGTCTTGAGGAAGCCATTGACCTCAGGATCAAAACCTTGAATGTATTTGGGGATTCAGCTTTGGTAATCAATCAGACCAACGACAAATGGTACACCCATTAGGAGCATTTGATTCCATACCGTGATTATACGAGGAGATTATTTACTTTCTTCACAATAGTCAAACTGGAGTACATCCCTCGAGACAAAAATCAGTTTGCAGATGCTTTAGCTACCATTTCCTCCATGATCAAAGTTCAGACTGCCAATTATGTGCCTCGGATTTTGGTATCCAGACTAGATCGACTGACATATGTTTTCTCTGTGGACACCGCTAGTGATTACAAGCCTTGGTACCATGACATCAAATGCTTCTTGGAGAATCATACATACCCACCTGGGGCATCATCTAATGATAAGAAAACATTAAGAAGGCTGGCCAGTAGCTTCTTCCTCAATGCTGATGGTTCATTATACAAGCAAAACTTCGACATGGTCCTGCTCAAATGTGTTGACAAGAAGGAAGCAGACCTGCTGATGCACGAGGTGCACGATGGTTCTTTCGGTACCCATGCTGGAGGACGTGCAATGGCAAAGAAGTTGTTAAGATCAGGTTACTACTGGATCACAATGGATGCAGACTGTTGTGCTTATGCCAGAAAATGCCACAAGTGTTAGATCTACACAAATAAAGTACATGTGCCTCTGAATCCTTTGAATGTGATGTCTTCACCTTGGCCCTTTGCCATGTGGGGCATTGACATGATTGGAAAGATTGAGCCTACTGCATCAAATGGTCACCGATTCATCCTGGTAGCCATTGATTACTTCACCAAATGGGTTGAAGCAACTTCGTATGCAAACGTCACCAGACAAGTGGTAGCCAGATTTCTGAAAAGAGACATTATCTGTCAATATGAGGTTCCCGAGCGAATCATTACTGATAATGGTTCCAATTTGAACAACAAAATGATGGTAGAACTGTGTCGGGACTTCAAAATCTAGCATCACAACTCTTCTCCTTATAGGTCAAAGATGAATGGCGCTGTTGAGGCAACCAACAAAAACATCAAGAAGATTGTGCAGAAGATGGTAATCACCTACAAGGACTGGCATGAAATGCTACCATTTTCTTTGCATGGGTACCGAACCTCAATCAGAACGTCCACTGGGGCAACGCCTTATCAACTTGTGTATGGTATGGAAGTTGTCCTACCTGTTGAAGTTGAACTACCCTTCTTACGGGTAATGATGGATGTGAAACTAGATGAAGCATAATGGGTCCGGTCTCGGTACAATCAACTGAATCTGATTGAAGAGAAAAGGCTAGCTGCCATCTGTCATGGGCAGTTATATCATAAGCGAAGGAAGAAAGCCTTCGATCAGAAAGTCATACTTCGGGAATACCAAGTGGGAGAGCTTGTGCTGAAAATACTTCTTCCTCCTCATACAGACCACAGGGGCAAATGGACGCCAAACTACGAAGGCCCATTCATAGTAAAGAAAGTTTTCTCTGGTGGGGCACTGATGCTCACTACTATGGATGGCGAGGATTTCGTATCTCCTGTAAATTCAGATGCAGTTAAAAAATACTTCGCATAAATGACCCGCTGGACATAAAAACAGAATGTGAGTCCAGGCAAAAATAGGGCATCCCGACGAGTCAAAAACAGAATAAAAGACTCGGGCAAAAATAAGGGAAAATTCAAAAAAATGTACACCCGCTGAGTTGAAAAGCCACATTGGACAGCTCAGGCAAAAATGGGTATCCCGGTGGATTGAAAACCCGAAAGGGCGATCCACGCAAAATCAGGGAATAAGCAAACAACTGCATTCTAAATTCGTCTGTATCAAACATGGAAAACTTCGAAAGGACAAAGCATTGGTCAGAATCAGCCTTCTTCAGAAAGCAAGATAAGAAGAACATCAAGGTCATACAGGTCATGGCAAAGAAAGCTCGCTGGAGCGTCGTCGTCAACATTGCCAACACTTTTATTTTCTCAATTTACAGCAATCTCCTCCTTTCAGGGGATTCTCTTCTTTGACTGTACTTGCCAATTCAGGGCACACAAATTAATAAAATCAGAGTTTTTCAGTCACACTTTGCTTCTGTACATTTTTTTGTTTCGTTTGCAAAATGTCCAATGTTCATAATACAACACTTGCATAAAACATATGGGCCATTTTTATAAAATGCTTGCAGGAAATACATTACTTTCAGGTAAATCTGACTCCTATGACGGAATCCGGCTAAGGATACCTCAGGACACTTGTACATTTTCCTTTGTCTTAACAGGTTGCAGGAAATTAGTACAGACAATTTTTCACAACATGGGGCATGTCAAACAGTAAATCCCCAGCATACTACTTCCCAGAAGTTATCTCATCCCCAAGCAGGATCTCCAGAGCAATGCCTGACAGCTTCTCCCACAACAAGGTGGTCAAGAACCTTCCATTCCCCACAAAGTTGTTTCCCCAGAAGAGCAATACCTGAAACACATCCCCATCTGAGTTGCTAAAACTTCCTCATCCCCATTAAGGAGTTCTCCCTCCAGATGGATCTGCCAATGATCCATTTCCCCAAGCAGAGTTCTCCCTCATGACAGATCTACCAATGATCGCTTCCCCCAGCCGGGTTATTCCTTCAAACAGATCAGCCAGAGATCTTTATCCCCGCAGGATCCGAGCTTCGGATCAGTTTCTCTTTTGTATAATCATAGCATTCGCATCATGTTCACCGAAATAAGCGTAGCATTTCGTCTAATACGAATCATTACGGCAAAAATCAAACATTTGCATGATCACAAGCCAGGTTCGAGCCAGTCACCTGTAATTACCATCAATATTTCATCAGCAATGTACAAAATACATCCCCCTCACATAAAATCCAAAGCGTCCCCTTTGCACTCTCAAATACAGATACCTATGCATGCTCTTTTTGACACTCGTCTGTGTCATCATCCCCCTGTAAGGTCGCCAGAACACCTTCTACAAGCAGATACTTGTCCATAACATGCTCTTCTCGGCACTCGCCTGTGTCATCTTATCTCCCCACAGATCGCCAACATCTCCTTTTCACTCTCAAAACAGATGCCTGTTTATATTTATACATATTTGACACTCGTCTGTGCCATACTTCCCCAGCAAGTCAAACACTCGTCTGTGTCTTGCTCATACCTCACCAGCAGATCATACTTGTACATACCTATACAGAAATCTTTGATACTCGTCAGTATCTTGTATATATCACTCCTCAACAGATTCGACACTCGTCCGTGTTCCTTGTTAACCAGTTGATACTCGTTGTATCATCATCTTTGAACATGCCCCAGTGTTTGTTTCTACCGATACTCATCTGTATCATGGTCCTAAGGATGCTCGTCCGCATATTTAATCTATACACACCGTCAAACACTTGTATCCTTTATTCTTGAGAGCGTAAGCACTCGTCCGTGTTTACCATTCCCTAGTAAGTCATCAACAAAACAACTTTCTTCTATCTGACATTCATCCTATGTCGTGATACTTTCAGCAGTCGTCCCCTGCCAGGTGATCGTCCTTCACCTTTGGATGACCGTCCCTCATCCTTTCCCCCAGTGGAATCTCCACTATTGGAAACTTCTATCCAACATTCGTCCTATGTCTTGATATATTTTAGCAGTCGTCCCTTGCTAGGTGATCGTCCTTCACCTTTTGATGATCGTCCCTCATCATTTATCCGATGGTCCTCCCCCATCGTCGACCTTTGTCATCCAGCATTCGTCCTATGTCGGTGATAAACCCCAAGAGCAGCCGTACCCTGCTAGATGATCTTCCTTCACCTCTTGATGATCGTCCTTCATCATGCTTACATGATGGTCGTCCCAATCGTTGATCTTTTCTATCCGGCATTCGTCCTATGTCGTGATAAAGAACAGCCGTCCCCTACTAGGTGATCTTCCTTCACCTTTGATGATCATCCCTCATCATTATTTCATATATCCTTTCACCCGATGGTCGTCCCCATCGTGATCTCTTTACTTCCCCAGCTTGTCGGCCGTCCCCGTCATTGCTTTACTTACCACTTCATCCCCAGCAGTCGTCCTCTGCTCGATGGTCGTCCTCCATCGCTTTCACTTGATAATCATACTATACCATCTTTTACAATTTATATCCCTTTTCTTCTTCTCCCCAGCCAGTGCAAATTTCGGACTGTCTTTGGTATTCAACTACAAGTTATCTTGTTTGTCTGTTAAGCCAGGCGCTTACACCCTGCACAGCTAACTCATGTTTGAATAGGGGTAGCTGTAAAAACCCCAAATTTTCCCTCACTCTTTATCACACCATGGCTTGTGATCTTTCATTTTTGTTTTAACATAAACATTACATCTCATATTGCATATTTGCTCCACTGCATAGTTCAATTTCATCTGCATCTAGGGTTTGTGATCTGAGCAATCCAAGAATCCATATGAGCCATCCCAAAGGTATTAAAGATTTCAAAGAGGGTCCATGTGTGTTCTATGATCATATTATGCTCCCCAAAGTTCATGAAAGTCAAGAAATCACAAGAATTGGCACAGGCATGGAAGCAGAGCTAGGGTTTTCACTACACAGTTGACCAAAATTAGGGTTTTGGTTTCAGAGGCCTTAACTCCAATATTTTTTATCATTCTTGTTTATAATGTTCTTAATATGTTATAAGGATCATGTGTACCAAGTTTTATGAAGAAACTCATTATGTAAGTCATCTGATCATTGGGTAACTTCTTGAGCAAGTTAAGTCAAAATCAGGGCATCTGAGGCCCCCCAACAATAGAACCAAAGGGTCATTTTCATCAAATTGAATTTCTATGATCTTTATTTGATCTTAGAAGTGGTTGGAAGTTCACAAGATTAAAGAATTTTGAGCCAATTGCAAACTTGCCATTTTTGGAAATGACTTGAAATGCAAACTTTCCATTTTGGGAAAGATTTTCCACCTCCTCTTTCATGACCAAAAATGCTTCAAATGAAAAATTCTTGGGCATGAAAGTTGTAGATTAGGTCTTTCCCTTTTCAAAAAGTACAAGAACATGTCTTGATTCATCCTAGAACTCAAGATATGGCCTTTCAAAGTTGGCAAAAATCACATAATTTTCATGTTCATGTCAAAGAGGGAATTTTGCAATTTCACTTGCCAAGCATTCTAATGACCTCTAATCAACTTCTATGCATCATAACATGTCAAAGAAACTTCAAGAGATCAGAATTTGCCTTTGAACCTATGGTTTTGGTGATTTGATTCACAAGAAACATCAAAGAGGGAAATTTGCATAAACCATGAGAACTCTTCATCCAAGCCTTCCAGCTGCAATCTCTTAATCCAAAGGCCATCCTTTATGCAAGCTGAAGCCAGACACCCCTTCAAACAAACTCTGACCCGTGCCATGCTTCAACTACACATAACCTTGACGTTTTGCAACTTGGCCCATACCAATCAAACTTTGCCACACCAACTCTTTGAACCAATTAGCATACCTTATACAAACCTCAAGCAACATAAAACACACAACACACAAGCCTGGATGAAACCCTAAGCTCAGAATCACAAAAATCACCTCACACCTTTCTCTCTTCGAATTTCATAACACATCCATCAAAACATAAAACTTTTTCCACCAATCAACTCAAAAACACTCAAGGATCATTTCCCAACCATTACAATGGCCTGAAACACCCCACAACACAAACACGATTTCTGAGTTATCAGAACTGAAACACTCAAATCAACCCATTTAAACTCCATTCAAGCCTTTCAGAAGCATCAGAGTGATCATTGGAGGCATTTTACACAAAGGAAGAGGTC